>JAGFPH010013737.1:0-25597 GCA_018207615.1 Philaenus spumarius | reverse complement strand
ATTAATAAACTGCATCTTATTTTATTATATAGTTAATTATAATATATTTAAGAAATACTAAAAACTGGTTTTGTGTAATTCATACTAAAAAATTATAATTTTAAAACTGTTGATTACATTATGTAAAAAATCTATCACCTACATTGTGAATTGTCTGTGAATGGACAGTGATGAGTTAAACCTAATGGACTGAAACTTACCCTCTCACGTAATCCCCGAAGTGTAGGGTTATCCGACATATAATGAAGGATTGAATAACATTGCATTTTATTTTAGTGCAGTCATTGAAGCGTTATTGCTCCGAATTTTTTTACTGTGAACTGATTTGCATGAAATTTTGGAATTAGGCTCATCTTACCCTTAACTTCAAAAGTGAAAATGATCTGAACTCCACACCCACCCTGGGGGTGGTTGCCACCCCTTCTCGGTGGTGTAAATTTGTTTTTTTTCAAAATAACCTCAGATATCGATAGAAGGCCTAATTTTAAACAAAAATCTTCTATAAAGTTTTTCAAAAAACCCAATACTTTTCAAGTTATTGGCAATTGAAAATTCGGAATTTTTCACGTTTTTCATCGGTTTTTTGCAAATATCTCCAAAAATATGCATTTTAACGAAACTTTTATAATGAACAAAATTGTAGCAGGTAAAAAACTGAACAAATCGGTTTTTTATAAAGTGTTATAAGTGCAATGTTAAGCGAGATATTAAAGATCAAAGCCGTTTTTTATATTGTCTGAAATTTAATCGATCTGTTCAATGCCATCTAGCGGCGAGCAGATACATTTTATGCATTCTAATGAAATAGGGTTTTGTAGTGCTTGAAATAAGCTTTAAAATGAGCACTGTTAAAAGTCTTTTGCACGTAAAATGAGTGAGCTGTATTGCAAATAAGAGGAACATCTAATGTTTTTTTCTTTTAAATCAATGGGTTTCATAAGTGCCATTTCCATCAAAATTAAAATTAATCGTAATCCGTCTAGAATTAACTTTAATATAAAGACTTTGATAGATTCTAGCAGTTTGGCTGCTTTAGGACACATATTTTTCAAAAAAATCACGATTTTAATCAAAACAATTTTTCGAATTTTTAAAAAAACCACCTTCTTTTCATAATATCTCAAAAATGATGAAAGATACGTACAAAAGTATAATGATAGAAAATTTAGGTTTTTTTCTGGCAAAAATTTTTTTTTTTTTTCTGTCATACAAAAATTGACGGAGATATGATTGTTTAAAGAGCGCGCGGCAGCGCAATCACAGTCTCTCTTGAGCCCTTTGACCCTTCACCGTTTTAAAATAAAAAGATTTTTCACTATATATTGTAATGAAAAAAGTTGTAGCTCTTTTAATTACCTTTAAAATGGTTTTTTATAAGTTGTGATAGCATCAAAATTGAAGGAGTTATGGTCCAAAAACTAGTCGTATTTTTTCTACTTAGTAAACTGAAAATTTCGGAGTGTGAATATTTGGAGCAAAGTGAAAGTACACAGTAATAGAGACCCAAAACTATTGTCTTATGTATATACATACATATTATCTCACATATATTTTGGAAACGTAGGCATGAATACATACCAACGTTCATATATGTATTTATAACACATTTAGTGAAGGTAAGTATGTGTATTGCTCGGAGGGGCCAACCACGAAAAAGCCAGTTGATCAGCTGTGCGTGCTCCGTTTATTCGTTTCGAATTTCTTAAATATATATGCTATACAATGTTATCAGTATATTTCCGCCTGCAAAGGAATGAGCACGTGTTTAATGTAATAATATTACTTAACTAGACGCCCAATTTCAACATATTTTGTTTAGTAAAAAAATGTAAGTACATGAAAAAACTGTATTTTTTTTCATTAGATCTTATTAAAATTGTGCCATAAAATTGTATTATTGTAAAATCTAATGAAAATAATTATAATCTACTAGTAATTGGCGTGCGTACTTTTCAAAGAGCATAATAGCAGCAGTTGATCCAGTCTGCATCTTATATCAGGTAATTTTATAAAATTGAATGAAAATTATGACTATGGGTTTTTTATTATTTTTTTATGCATTGTCATGCTCTTGTTGCAGTATTTTTTTAAATGTACAGTATTACTAATTCAATCTGGTACAGTTTTAGACAACTTGTAAGTTTACATTTTATTTAATAAATGGTGATTTCTTACTCTATAATTACATTATTTTAAAATGTGTCATCATATATATTTACTGTTTTAATTTAGGGGTAGTTTTAAGGGTTGAAAAGCTTGAGAATATGATAATCATTTTTGAGAATGTGGAATAACATTTAAATCCTTTTCATTTCATCAAAAGAAATTTTTTTAACAATTTTTTATCAAGGGGTTGTTTTTAAGGGTCGAAAGGGGGTTAAAAATTCGAGTCGAAAGGGGGTTAAAAATTCGATAATTAAGATAGAGAACATAAAATATTATTTACTCTATACTTAAATCTTTTTATGTCATACCAAAGTAATTTTTTGTGATTTTTTCAATTTAGGGGTTTTTTGCAAGGGTTGTAAGGTTTTCAAGGGGTTGAAAATGGTTTTAATAAGAGATAATTGTGTCAGAAAACACTTTACAATTTCACCCCTTAATATTAAACACGTTTTCTAGCGATAAAATGGCTCAATATGTCAATTTTTCCATTAATGGGTTGTTTACACCCCTTAAAAATAATAGGCGGAGCTCAGATAATTTTCACTTTTGAAGTTAAGGGTAAGATGAGCCTAATTCCAAAATTTCATGCAAATCGGTTCACAGTAAAACAATTCGGAGGTAAGACCATATTTTTCGCTTCAATGACTGCATTATTAACGCAATTAATTGATACAAGTAGGTAATAATAATACATGTCTTATCAATAGGTTGGTAGTTGTATTTGCAATTTAGAAATAATGTCTTTTAAAAATTAGCCATATTTTTAGTAATTGCCACCAAACTTATAATTAGTTCAATATATATTGTGACATTTATATTTCAAAAATAGGCACCACTCATAATTATATTATATATCTATATTATAATCGTGTGTGAATGCTTATTTATGATGCCAACCTTACTGGTCCTATTGGCAAGGAAATTTTTGTTTGCATATTCTGTCAAACATTATATTATTTTTCACATATTTACTATGGTATGCATTTAATAAAAAATTGAATTTATTGGTTCATAAATTACTTTAAATTAAATTTGTAGAAAGGGACAACTCAAAAAATCTGGGACATATTTAAATTTATTTCTATTTTATATAATTTTTTCTGCTTACCCACTTTCCCAGCAAGGGATAGTTTAACCAAATTACTTACAAGTGAAAAAACATTTATCAAGACCGCAATTCCATGGTAACGCTATAACAACTGATCAGATATTGATCGATGTTATCTCACTTGTAAAGTTTGTTGCATTTTTGTTTTACTAATGGACTGAATACGTCACGCGAAACTGCATTCAAATCAATCTTAATTCTATTTGCAGCTTACAGTGGTGTTATTTATTGTTATTTTTATTTTGTAATAATTGGTATTAGTTTAAAAAATTCAGTAAACCTTAAAAGTTATGAAAATAACATCGACCAATATCTGGTTTGATCAGGGTGTCTCAGTTGTTATAGCATTACCATGTAAAGATCCATAACATCCATTTTTATATAAATTAGTCTTCTTTATGTATCTATCTGTATGTCATACAAACACTCATTGTATTTTACCATATTATATTCTAATATTAATACGACGAATGTAATTCCATTTTGACGAATTTTAATGGAATTCTATGGTTAAATCAGAAATAAATTATATCATTGTAGGCCTAAAGCAAAACAGCTTAAAAATAATGTTCAATATCTTCACACTGGATTGGTTCAAAAATGTTAAAGTAGCTTATTTTGAATAGAAACCCAGTGTTTAAAGTAGGTAAAAGCTTTCATAGAGTTACTATTTACTGCATTAGATCATTGTTTTATTTTGCAAATAATTAACTTTGGTATTTGTTAACTATTACTAGAGGCAAAGATGTTTAACGTGGATGGAAATGCGTTATCGACCATAGTCCAATTCGTTTAACAGGATTATGTGAAAAAAATGTATACATTCTGAATTTAAAATACAGGAAAATAAGTCTGAAAGGTTTGTTTTTCGACATTATATTAATACAAAATGAACCATAATAAATCCCTTTCGTTTTGTTTCAAGATGGTATTTTGTTTTGATTGTAAATAAACTTTAATGCAACTACGTATGATTTCATGAAATATTATTCAATAGTACTCTAGTGTAACGTAGTTTGACGTTTTTTATATTATACTAGGGGCTCTGCCCCTGGACGCTCCGCGTCCCAACCCCGCCTTTGCCTTAGGCCTCAAATGGCTGCTTCGCTTCGCTCGCAGTTGGAAAATTTTACCTAATCTAAAAAATAACTGGTAGTTGTGAAGAATTATAATAAAACTTGATTCTAATAATTAGCCCAATTGGTGTTTTGGTTAGTTAGCATTTTTCGTTGATTTTTGTTTGTGTTTGTTGTTTTTAGTTTGTCAATGTAACCTCAAAAAGGTAATATTCTTCAAATTTTCTAAGTAATGTTGCTATGGTAATGAAAGTAAACAAACATGATATGTTGCTAAGTTTTTTATACGAACAGCTGTTTTTGTGCCCCTGATAAAATCAATAGAACGTATGTTATGTTTTATTTATAATAATTGGTGTTTTAGTTCATTGTAGGCCTAACCTAAAATTATATTCAGTTTTTGATCCAAATCAGTTGTTGATCAAAATCAGCTGTTTTAAGCTTTTCATACGAACAGCTGTTTTTGTGCCCCTGATAAAATCAATAGAAATCTTTCTTCCATAAGATTAACATTGAAACTTTGAGGGCCACTAGGGCGTATCCCTAATGTCCTAGGACTTCGGTAAATGGCCTAAAACCTTCCCAGGGTTAACCTGTGTTACTATGCAAAATTTCAAAGCAATCTGATGGACGGTATACGAACGCAAAGTGGACAAAGAACCAAAAAAACCCCATAAGGAATACACAGCAGAAATTTGCATTTGATTATAACGTTTGTAAGGCGAAAGATACATGATTTGTAATGCTTGATGACATATCTGTAAATGATTACCTGCAATTTAAAAAAAAAAAAATAAGGAAATCGGCCGGATAGAATGGCCGTACTGACTGCCACAAGTTTTCATAAATTCTTTTAATATATAGACTAGCTGGCCCGACCCGGCTTTGCACGGATAGACAAATCAACCTGATACTAATAATTTGTGTTTTAGTTCATTGTAGGCCTAACCTAAAATTATATTCAGTTTTTGATCCAAATCAGTTGTTGATCAAAATCAGCTGTTTTAAGTTTTTCATACGAACAGCTGTTTTTTGTGCCCCTGATAAAATCAAAAGAAATCTTTCTTCTTCTTCCTTAAGATTGACCTTCCATAAGATTAACATTGAAACTTTGAGGGCCACTGGGGCGTAGCCCTGATGTAGTAGGACTTCGGTAAATGGCCTAAAACCTTCCCAGGGTTAACCTGTGTTACTATGCAAAATTTCAAAGCAATCGGATGGACGGTTTGGTAACGCATAAAGGACAAACATACAAACAGACGGACATACATTGAATTTTATATTTATAGATTATATAATACAAATCAATAATATAAACCAATTATATGTGCACCTAATTGAAATAAATTAGAAATATGTTGTGTTACGTATTGCACTCATTAAGAAAATTAAGACAAATCATATTTAGATGTGAAAATAAAAAATAACATTTGAAAACGTATGAGATCAGCTAATTTTTACTTTATCTGTGTAATTTAACAATGAAAGCCTTATAATGCTACTCTGAAGAACTTAAGTAACTAAATCTTCTGTTTTTGACAAGGATTATTAAACTCTGTCAAAACAATTGCTTAACTTGGCGGTAACTTCTAAAGTCTAGAGTCTACATTGTTACCGCATACTTGGCCATAAAAACAGAAGCTTCGATATCTTTGATTTATTACTTCAAATTATAATGACATGATAAATTTCCCTTCAAACACAAAATAGTTTCGTAATTAAAATGTTCAGCAATGTTAGTTACATACTTACACAGTGCGCTAGGTCCTTGTTGGAAATACGGAAAGTTATTATAAAACTGATTTGTAAATTCTAAGTTTATAATGTAAAATCAAAAACCAAGACCCGGTGTAGCTATTAATTATTATTAGAATGATCTAAATACAGTTAAATTAGGAATAGTATAAATAAAGCAGAAACCTTCTTTGTGTATTTTTTCATAATCTATATAATAAAAATGAATTGCTGTTTCTTTGAAATCGCATCAATTGAGAACTGCTGGACCAATTTGGCAATTTTTTGTTTTAAAATGTTCGTAATAGTCCGAACTAGGTTTTTATATAAAGAAAAATGTGAAAAGTTTCCCGAAAAAGTTTCAAATTTGGAAAAAACTAAACAGCCTCTTTTGTATGGACTCAAGACCACAGCGCTCAAAAACAGCTGTTCGTATAAAATGCTTAGTAACACATGTTTGTTTACATTCATTACCATAGCAACTTTAGCAAATTTATAATCAGTTTATTATTCTTCAAAACCAATAGTTTTTTAGATTAGATTGACAAATTAAAAGCAAACACAAACAAAAATCAATAAAACATGCTTAGGCCTACTATATTATAATTCAATTTAAACATCGGTTGTTACATATTATTATAAATAAAACAACTGTTATGGATCAAAAACTGAACATAATTTTAGGTTAGGCCTACAATAAACCAAAACACTTTTATTTGCAACCAATTTCTCTAATTTATAATCGGGTTATTACTCTTCAAAAACCAAAACAGCTTTTTTAGGTTAGATTGCCAAACAACACAAACAAAAATCAACGAAAAATGCTTACTGTATTATAATTCAATTCAAACATCGGTTGTTACATATCTATTTACTTACATATATGCTGTTTAAAATATTGTTTATATAAATTGTTGACATAAACACCATTTGCAATTCAATAACTTAAGTCAAAAGAATGAAATTTGATAACTTCCCTTAAAATTAAATAAAGCAATAGCGAAGCATTGCTGGGTCCACTAGTAATGTAATATGATGTACTGCAATGCGATTATAATAATATAAGACTATAAATAATTTTAGCTTTATAGTGCTTACTTTCATGAGACAAATACATTTAATGTTTTTTACAAACTAAATGAATAAGTAAATTAAAGATAAACTTACTGTATTTTGAAGATATGTAACAGCAAAGTTTGTTGTGAATGTGTCTCTTCGTTTCCTTATTTGTGGTTCTGTCGGAATTTAATGAAACTATTTGGAAAATTCTAATGTGTAACTTAGGTTCATAAGTTCTTTTATAATTTATATTTTTATCAAAAATTTTAAATGTCTTACGTTAGTTTAGGTACTTATTAGGTATAAGTAATACTTGGACGTACAATGTAAATATATATACTGACTGGGCTCATAAGTTTTAAAATAACAACGTAGTCGTTTACAAAAATAAAATGGTTGCCATTGTATGCCCCTCGATTAGAAATAAGTCAACAGTAGAAAATATAATAAAAAACAATTCGACCACGCAGCTGGACCGCTGACGTGAGTTGAGCAAATTTTCAAAATTAAGTTTATATGCCTATGTTTTAGGGTTTCAACCAACAATAGGTCTACTCACGAAGGCGTTGAACAGCTGTCTGTGTGTACGCAATATATTAGTAGAATTAGTTTACGCCTAGTGGCCTCGCGAGTTTGCACCACTTGGCTTCGTACCGGGTACTTTTATGGTATTTTACGTTTTGGTCGATTTTTGGGGAACCAAGCGAGCTATAAGGTTGCGTAAAAAAACAAAATGTGCAGAATATCATCCTACATTTACATTTTTAGAAAAAACTCTAAACAAATTTCATTCTCTTAGTCAAAATCTCAAAAAATAGTTATTTCCGGTCAAAAAACGTACTTCCGGTTGTTGGATTTTATTTGGCTGACGAACTCGTCCGAGCCACACAGACTACCAACGCGTGTACCAAATTTGGACCAAATCGGACTTAAAATGCGGCCGCTAGAGTGCGAACACATATATACATATATATATATGAATTTTTTTGTCACCCCAAAACGTGTCCTGGGGACCATGATCGGTGCTCATTTGCTACTCCCGACCTTGGGTCTCACCATAAGGGCCACTGCAATAGCTCATTTTTCCTATGGAAATTCGCTAATAATAAAGAAGAAAAAAATATACTATCTAGAAAGTGCTTCTAATGCATGTAGTATCATATTGGAAAAGCGGCTACTGTTTAAAAGACAAAGGTAGGAATATAAAATGGGCATTTTGAGAGAGAAAGGATTTAAAACGTTGGAAATCATCATAGCAACATTCTGTTCGGGGCTGTTGTATGGTAACACAATAATGAATATAATCGTAACTAATAGGTGAATTGTTTTTCGTAGTAGCGATCAAAACTACAACGCTAATTTAGAAAATAATACTTAACTTTATACAATACGTTTTAATGTAGCCTAATATTTAAAATTTTGCATTTAAGATTGAATATTCAATGTGGTATTATTGTAAATACCCTTTTCGGAATTTGTTATTGAATTTTAAAAATAATTATATGGAAAGTATGTATAATTGCACGTTGAGGTTGTTACCGGTTTAAGTAACAATCTTTTAATTGTGTGCCTATTATTAGGCACAATTCCCAACATGTGTTGTGCATACAATTGTTTTAAAATTTTTACATTTCGAGACAATGCGTGTGTTTTAAATTTGAAAGAGTAAACTATATTGTCCTAATATCAAACATAAAATTCTGACTTGCTCTTTTTAGTTGAGACATAACATTGTGTTATTAATATCACTTCTAATTCGTAAAAGTACACCGAGTAATCTAAAACCCAAACCACAAAAAGAAAAAACATTAAATTACTAAGACATGTCAATGGATATGTCATATTTATTAAACACTCTTATGTATATTTCGAAATTATTTATAGACATAATCCTTACAGGGCTGCTAAATGAAAATTACCTCCTAAAATGTAAAGTATTACATTACACTAATGTATTCTAAGCTCCAACGAAATCAAAGAAACGTAACGCTTGATAAATATTATAAAGTTTTAATAGAGTCATTTACAAACTCTACTACTCTTAGTTAAGCTACCCATTCTCGTTATATTACTATTACTACTGTAATACAAAATTACATTTCGAAGCCGAGATCTTGGGATTGGAAGTTAAACATTTATAAAAAGATTTATCAACTTACATGAAATTGTCGGATGAATTATCAAACACAAAACTTTGAGATTTGTCTTCATTCATATTTAAACGTTTGACATCAAACTTCTTGAAACATGTTTACATATATTAAATTGTTAAGTAGAATCTGAATTTACAAAAATAGTATTTTAGTTTAAATTCATCTCTAAATCTAAGTGCAATTATAATTTAAAAATATCAAAATACGAAAAGTATCAGGCTTTAGCCACGTTTTTGTTTTATTTGAATTATAATAATAATAATAATAATAACAATGCTTTATTTATAATTCGAAATGTACAAAAAAGTATACATGCCTACATTAAATGGCACTGGTTTTTTATAACCGTCTGCCAGGTTGGTAACATCTCATATTATTCTTATGTCTGCTACATTTTTAAGATAAAAACATACAACAACATAAATAATATAAACAAATGATTGAGGGGGAGAAAGAAAGACATGAAAACAAATACAAATATAAATACATAACGTTAATAATTAAATTAATTCCCATCTATATTGCCAGGGTTGTGCACGTACTGAGCAAGATACTTCCAATTTTCCCCGTTTAGCTGGTTAAGTAACTCCTCCCAACTCAACTCTAATTTCCCAAAATACCGTTTCCTAATTGTTCCCAAGATCGGACAAATCGCTAAAAAATGGAAACTGTCTTCTTTAGCTTTCAAATTACAGAGCGAACAGTTGTGATTTATCCCCTCCACCCAAGGCCTGCCGTTCAAATACAGCAGTTCTGCTCTACATTTAATTACATTACGTACTATCCAAACATCATTATCTAGATAAGAGTTGTTATTTATATTTAAAGATTTGTAAATAGTATGAGACGTAGACCTAGCACGAGCCTGAATATTTTCTTGTTTATGTCGGAGTCTTATCGCTTCCACTAATCCAAACATTTGACATTTCCATTCTTTTGTCCCATTGAGACCCTGGGTAAAAGATACAGAGTACGTATTCGCCATTATGTTCCATTCTTTATACCAAAACAAATTGGCGTTTATTATTTCCCTAGCAAACAAAATAAGGCAGCCTATCGCAAGGCAACTTTAATACTTTTAAAATCCTATACTCTAATACGAGCAATGTCTGTTTGTTTGTTTGTGTGTTTGTACGAGCAATCTCGAGATCCAGCGGAAGGATTTTGCTGAAACTTTGGGATTAGAGGCTTTTGGGACTAAAAAATCGATTGGTGAAAACCACTACCTCAGGAAAACTCGTATTTTTCTGAAAAACTCATTTGAAAATTGAAAATTTTTAACATTGGGGTTATGTAATTTAAAATCAATAGGATACATATGACAAACATCAGCTGTTTCCTATAATATTTCCATCAGCTGTCTCCTATAATTTTTTTTTTTTTTTTTTTTTTTTTTTTTTTTTTTTTTTTTTGTCTTAAAGGTTATAATTGTTTTAAGCTTGAAATCAGCTGACCCGTGCTAATATTTCGCTAGTTATGAGTAGGCCTACAAAACAGTACTTACCTGATTTGTATTTACATACATTTTCCTATAAAAAAAAACACAATTAACAAAAATACCGAGTAATGCTCGGTCGCCCAGGTATACTTTATATGCAGGCTCAAAGTAAAACAAAACAACCTATCCAAATTGAACTCCAAATACAAAACATAATTGGGTGTATTTTCGGGCAACTGAAAAAGACGTTTGACAAAGAACTTTAAAAGCTGCTCCACGCGTTCATATTGTCTATAGCCCTATTTGAATTATATAAGGACACATAAACATAATTTATTTGGGGTTTAAACTACTTCAACAAGGTTTATTTTATTCAGTATCATGTTATTCTACTTATTACTTATACAGATTGGATTTACTAACAAAAGTATGAGGTCAAGGGGGGTCCGATTACGGGAAGTGCCTCATAATTAATGTCAGTGAATCAGTGTAATCAGTTTAATAATAATTATTATTAAGGGTTAAAAAATACTACTGAACAAGTATTTTTCTTGATTATTTTAATCCAATATCTACCTACCTTATGGCGTTTTCAAAGTAATTATTATGATATTCATTTTTGGTGCGTTTTCCCTATATTACTAACTGTTAAAAAAACTTATAGGCTACCTAGACATAGTTGACTCTTTTTTATCTTGAGAAAAGCTATATTTCTTTTAAATTTGTAGTTAGTGTTAATTTAAACTAAATATACCTTTTAACGTATGTATAAATATTTGAAATAGAAATTTAACAAAATTTTTAAGCAATAGATCATTTTAAACACAAATATTTTTAAATAATCAGATTGTAAGTATATTTTCCTCAATTTTAAGTGTAACACATATTTATTTATTGACTTACAACTAATAGACAAACTTATAGACAACTAATAGGCTTAGTAAACCATAATTTGAATAATTAAATATACAAAAACCAGTTGTGCGGTATTGTAGCTTTAAATAATTTATAGTATTAGTCTCCTCAAAAATATGATATGACTTTTCATAATAAAAGTTATTAAAGCGCAATCTGGGTACTAATTATTTAAGTTATATATGTTTATGATTCTTATAAACTAGCTGACTCGTATTTTGCAAGTTAGGAGTACTTATATGATTCAATATGTTGATTTATTTCAGTAAATTACGTTCATTTATTTACATTGGTTTATAAGTAACAGTTTACAAGGCTTTACATTGATTTAATTTGATTGATTTGCGAGATGGATTACACTTACATAAAGAATGTTATCTACTAACCACTGTCATGTTAGTTAAACAGATGGCACCTTTCATTAGGAATCATATGAAATTTTGTTTATCAGTTTGTTTTAGCGAAAACATTATTTTAAGCTATTTGACTATTTTCTTTAATAGCTGGTAACATGAGCTTTAAAATTGTGTTTGAATCATTGCCACAAAAACAAAAAAACACTTTTCAGAAATCTACATATATAAAATCGAAAACCCACTCACTCACTCCCCCACTCACAGTATCTCAAAAGTCATACCGCCTAGGAATGTGAAATGTGGTACACATATTGCTCGTAGGTGCTAGAGGCGCACTAAGAAACGATTTCAGAAACAATCCCTAAAATAATAAATATTGTTTGTTATATAGATAATCTCAAAAACCGTACCGCCTTGGAACGTGAAATTCGGTACACAAATTTATCATAGACACACTGAGAAAGTATTTTAAAATATTTGGCCTTAAGGGTTGAAACAACCAATAAAACAATAAATATCGTTTGTTATATTTTCCTTAAAGCTAGGAAGCTGAAATTTAGTACATTTATTTCTTGAAAAACACGTAAAAAATAACCAGTTTTATATTTTGACACGTTCCGCTTTTGGGTGGAAAGGTAGTATAGGTAGTACCATTTAGGATGGCGCGTGGTTTGCGCAGAAGCAGTAATGCCCTTCTCCCTCCAAGTCTTTGTAGTTTTGTAAGAAAAATACAGTATGTGTCAAATCCATCGATTAGAGGGCCGCCGAACAATTTTTAGTATTGGACGCGCTTTCAATTACTGTACAATCTTCTGCACAGTACTAGGATTATCTAAATAGGACAAATTTTATATATTTGTAATCTGCGTGATATGTTGCAACTAACAGTATAAATATCTTCCAGTTTAGTAAATGTTCGGAATTTATACAATAAGAAATACTTCGATTTTTTTAATCGGGACATGAAAAAGTAGTAAAGCGTAAACTTTTTATATTTTTAGGGTAGAAAGAAACTTCCAGCGGCAAAGTTGTAGAAAATTAGTTGATCTACATATTTTATTTCAAGCATTTTTCAGTCAGATGTTTGGTTTGTCCACAAATCGCTTGCATATAAGCGTAACCAATATTATCAGGTAATAGCCTAATGTAAACATATTGTTTTTTTTCTTTTTCTTATATCTATAGTTAATTTATAATAATTAACTGAATTGAAGAGCGGGACAGTTAATAATTTAATGTAATGTAAATATATTGGTTTTTTTTTATGTCTATACTAAATTCATAAGAAACTACTTGAAAAGTTGGACAGTAAATTATTTAATGTAATGTAAATATATACTATTTTTCTATTTACTTATATCTATAGTAAATTTATAATAAACTACTTTATAAGTTATAAAATATCCTTTAATTTAAATCGTATTTTAAGCGTGTTTAGTACATGTTTTATTTAAAATGTCTCGATAACATAAAGTAAATACTGTAAGCCGACATAACTAGGGTTGACTGTACAATGCTCCGCCTAAACTTAGGAGGGGAAGTGTGGTGGGATAGGTACTCTGTCTCACTCGCACTACCCGCCCTACGCGCCATCCTATGATTTTATCTATAACAACCCCGAAAATAATTAATATTAATTTTTATACTTTCCTTAATGATAGAGAGCTGAAATTTTGTTAACTAAGTAATTACTTTTTACCTTCTTTAGTACGTCAATCTAATCCTTTGTTTAATTTGTTCTTCTCCTACGACCGCGGTTTCGGGCATTCGCCCATCTTCAGGTACTTCTACAATGACACAATAACACTAACACATAAATACTCATACAAATTTTTACTCCGTATTGGAGATCGTTCAAAGTTAAAAGTTTAAGTATTTTTCCTTATAGTGATGCTCACGCTAGGCCGATCACTACGCTACTGACGTTAGTCCTTGCGTCCTTGTTATCATGCTTTGCCATTAGACGTTGAACCGTACTTTCTGTGCCAATAACAGTGTCAAATATTATGTTGGATTGAAACGATTGTTGGTCATTTAGCAGATGTTGTGCTTTATTTTTTCTGGCTTTATATATCTCGTACTCTTCCAAAGCATTCATAATACCCCTTCTTACACATGTGTAATATGTTCATGTTAGTTTTAAAATCCGTGTATGTGTGTGCGTTACTGATGAGATGTTCTGCGTAACTTGACTTTGTGGGATTTAAATGCCTGGATGGTAGGTGTTCTTTAAACCTTTTTAAGAAAGGGCGTCCAGTTTGGCCTATGTAATGACTAGGACAATCGTTGCAAGTTACTTCATAGATCCCTGTTTTCTCTTCTTTGCTTAATTTACCAGAGTTTTCAGTTCTTATAATTTTTTCGAGTTTGTTGGTAGTTTTGAATGTAATAGTGATGTTGTTTTTTGCCATGACTTTTTTGAGCATGTAATTTAATTTATTTCCAAATTCACATGCTATATACTTTTGCTTAGGCTTGGGATTAATGTTCCGTTGTTTTGCTTTATATTTTTTCTAACTTGTCCATCATGAAATTTTGTACATTTATTTCTTACAAGAGACATATAAAAATAAATCAGTATTACATTTTGCCACGTTTTGCTAAGGGGTGGAAATGTTGTAACAACCCCTTAAACTATAAATATTAATTGATTACCGTTGAGGAACGTGAAATTTGGTACACGTATTGCTCATAGGCACTAAGATATGAATTTAAAATGTTTAGATACTCTTTTTTGTTAAAATTAACTCCCTAAATAATTTAACTATCAAGTTAAAAACCTACATTGTGTTGCTTAAATTAACGTAAAATCTTACAGGACCTAAAACTTGCTTTTGTTATAACTCAGTTAAACCTAAACTAACCTAAAATTATGTTTTGTTCATATATATAATTACAAATAAACGGAACCAGAAACTGGCACATACTTTCTCACAAACATATTTAAATTATTAACACGGTCACTGCTAAGTCGCACATGTGAGCTTGACACTGAACGCTATGAGAAGTGGCCGACGCTCAGTGAATTGCACGCCAACCCCCGTATTGGGAATATTATCAATACACAATGCATTGCGTGCTTCGCACGCCAACCCCCGTATGTAACCCCAACCGTGACTTCATAATTGTATTAAAGTAGGAGATGGGATAGTAAATTAAAGTAGGAGAGTAAACAATAAATATTATTATTATTATTACCTAAAGTGAAAAATATTCGATCCACTTCGAACAAATTTGCACCAAAGACGTCAATTAGGCTGGTATAGATGCACGAAAAAGGGCTTTGAAACATTTTGAAAAACAACCCCCTTTATGGCTAAAAAAAACCCAAAAATCAGTTATTATTATTATTATTATTATTAGCTAACGAGAATTTTTAGAAATATGCGGTTTTTAGCATATGGTAGGGCTACAAATAAGCCAAATTTTATCAATCTTTAGAGCCGTTTTTTTTATAAAAAAATAGTAACTGATTTTTTTGGGTTATTTTTGCCAAAAAGGGGGTTGTTTTTCAAAATTTTTCAAAACCTTTTTTCGTGCATCTATACAGGCCTACTTTACATGTCTGGTGTAAATTTGTTTGAAATCGATCGAATAGTTTTCGCTCTAGCTTTGTATACATACAGACAGACATTTTGTAAAAACCACTTTTTTGGACTCAGGGAGTCCCAAAACGGATATTTCCACAAAAATCTCAACCTCGATTTTTTTTGCGATCACTATACTTTCTCTATACTATAGTATAGTGAGAAAGTAAAATTGGGAACATATGTATGGTACTGTAGTACATATTTGCATAATATAAAGAAAGGTTAAACATTAAACATGATATATGCCTAATACAAATGGTTGTCATTTGTATGCATTTCAATCAAACATTGATCACACAAAAATACATATTATACACTAGGAAATTTGTGGAAATCATTGTGAAGTTCTTTTGGTCATAGTGGGGGAAAATGAATAACTTTCTAACAAATTACCCACAAGACCGGAACTTAAATGAGAACGACGTAGAATGTATGTACACTAAGTGCATTTATTCCATTAATTAAATACGAATATTAAAAAATCTCATATAACCAGAAACTAGAATTGACTTAATGAATAATGTTATGCATTAGCTGTCAATAACAGTCATTTCAAGTCATGAATGCAATCAACAAACGTCAGACTTTCCTAGACAAATATTCATTTGCTAAAACTAAACATATAATATTTATGGTCAAATTATAATAGTATTTTTTATACTAATTCCATTTTATTTTATTTTTTTCTGTGACATAGTAACCTTATTCTATTATACGTTTTTTAAACTATGTGTAATATATTGAACTACAATTTCAATAGTTAATAATTAAACGAACAATTTTTGGACCGCCTTGTGACGTTTTGTCGAACTTTCTAACTCCATTATCAAGTCTGTATAGTGTATATACCACTCCGAAGAGAACGCATTCTATAAAAACTGAAGGATACAAAACAACACATCCTATTACTCAAACACATTACAATAAACGCGCGTAGTTGTAGAGCTAGATGCGACCAACGACATGACGATGTTGAACTGCCTAGGCTTAGTTCTTGGTTTAAATTTACTAGTTTTCAGACTAACTTCTTTACTTAAGCCTCAAAAACATCCATATCCATGGCAAAGGACCGATCCGCCTCATAGTAGAAATATATTGTAATAAACCAGTAGTGAATAGTTATAATATGCCGAAAACCTATTTATTGTAATCACATCTTTTGTGTTAAAGTAACATGAATGGTTTAACACCTTTTGTCGTAATCCACAAGGAAATATACAGCCTTATTTTTTTACATTTCTATCACTACTAAGTTATGACAGAACTGCAAACTACACCCCGGTGAACATGCTTTACAGATCAGTAAATATCAGATCAGATTTAGTCAAAATTACAAATTCAGAATTAAAGCATTACAAAAATGCATAAGCTTTTCTTTTTGCATTGTAGAATAGATGACTTTCAGTTATTGTTTAAATGTATAGATGAATCTAATAAATTATCTCGCTCTTAGAACAGTAAGATCAACTTCTTACCTTTAAGCTTTAAACATTCTAGAAATATGTTTGTAAATAATTATAATGATTACTTTAGCTTAACCACATCGAAGAGCTAATATGATTTATTTTTCCCGATCCATATGAAAATAAAATGTAGTGTCTGCAAAAGCTAAACAGAATCCCATCTTTTTACTTTCTCCACCTATACGTAGTATATGGAGAAAGTATTGTTTTCGTAAAAATGTTCGAATTTGAATTTTCAGTTGAATTATCTGTTTTGGTGCTCCCAGAACCCCAAAAAAATTGTTTATTGCAATTATCTGTGTTGGTGCTCCCTGAACCCAAAAATATTTTTAGTGGAATTTTTTGTTTTGGTGCTCCCTGAACCCAAAAAAGTGTTTTTAGAGTGGTGTCTGTCTGTCAGTCTGTCTGTATGTATACACGACCAGAGAGGACACTATTGGTCCGATTCTCATGAAATTTGGTATGTAGGTACTAAACCCTAATATCTCCAGGCGTTTTTTTTTCATTTTTTTTTGAATTTCTAATTTTTAAGGGTAATTTACCCCTAAAAACCCATAAAAAACTACAAAAATGCAAATTTCTCAAAAACGGCTCTAACGATTTTGATCAAATTTTCAGTATTTATAGTGCTTAAGATGCCAAACAAAATGACACAACCCGCTTTTATCAAAACTTCGGCGTTTTATAACTATAGGGAAATGTTTAAAAATAAACAAGTTTGTGTTGTCAATCTAGCATCGCGGCAGCGGCCGCACGGGGTAGCACCACGGTAGCCAGCACGGCCAGTAATTCAAAGGTCGCGCGATCGAATCCCGCCTGGGACAATAATTTTTTTATACGATTGACGTAGGTAGAATATTATTTTTTTGTTTTGTTCTAAAAAGTAGTAAATAAAATGATTAAAAACAATATTATTTTGACTACAGTAAGTTGGGAGAAATTTTGTGTCAGTTAACTAATACCGTTTATTTTCTTCGTTTCCATTCGATGTCTACTCCATTGTGATCCGTCGTGTTATCGACCCATATCTAAAACGGAAAGTAAGTTACAAAAGTCTTTTGTCATCCTCGTAATGCTTGAAAAGGTTAACTATAGCAGTTCTTTTCAACTGCAAAGCTGACGTGACCCTTACTAGCAATGAGTAACAATTTAATCGTGACGAATAAACCTATTAAATGTCATTTACTCGAAAAAAGCGGTGAAATTGCTCAAAAATATAATTTTGAAAGTTTACAGGTTCCAGATTAAATATATTTTTTATTTTACAGATTCCGTGTTAATAATATTAGGTATTTCTTTTTCATAGACAAATATTTCCAGATATATATCATTTTTCAAGATCTAAGTAAATTCTTACGGTACCTACACAGTGTAGAACTTTTCCAAGTTTTGAATATTTCTTGCATTATTGAATTACAACTTAAAATAAAAGTAAATGTACTTATAAATTTATATATATAACCGAAGATAAATATAATAAAAATAGTGATTAATTATCAAATTCAGTATCCCAGTATATCAAATTAAAAAATTTAAACCAAACTTAATCTTATTTGAAACAATAGCTTAAAAAATCGTAGTTTAAACTTACGTTTAACAATTAACTGGATACTTTGAAAGTTTATTGAATGAATGACAATCAGAAACACTCCACCAATGCTTACTCTTAATTAGTGACACTAACTGAAGATTAGTCTGAGCTTTGTTGGAACACTTCATGTGGTTTGCCGCATTTTACTCTGGCTATAAACAACCTTGATAAATACTAAACAATTTTTACTTTCTCACTATACTATAGTATAGAGAAAGTATAGTGATCCCAAAAAAAATCGATGTTGAGATTTTTGTGGAAATATCCGTTTTGGGACCCCCTGAGTCCAAAAAAGTGGTTTTTACAAAATGTCTGTCTGTATGTATGTCTGTATGTCTGTCTGTATACAAAGCTAGAGAGAAAACTATTCCATCAATTCAACCAAATTTTCACCAGACATGTTCAGTACGCCTGTATAGATGCACGAAAAAGGGTTTTGAACAATTTTGAAAAACAACCCCCTTTTTGGCCAAAAAACCCCAAATAATCTGTTATTAATTTTGTATAAAAAACTGCTCTAACGATTTTGATAAAATTTGCCTTATTTGTATCCTTTAATGTGCCCTACCATATGCAAAAACCCGTATCTTTCTAAAAATTCTCGTTTAGCTAATAATAATAATAATAACTAATTTTTGGGGGTTTTTTGGCCATAAAGGGGGTTGTTTTTCAAAACCTTTTTACGTACATCTATAAAGACCTAATTGAAGTGTTTGGTGCAAATTTGTTCGAAATCGATCGAATAGTTTTCTCTCTAGATAATAATAATAATATTTATTAGTTAATCTCCAACTTTAATAAAAGTATACAAAGCTAGAGAGAAAACTATTCGATTGATTTCAACCAAATTTGCACCAGACATGTCCAGTAGGCCTGTATAGATGCACGAAAAAGGGTTTTGAAATTTTTTTAAAAACAACCCCCTTTTTGGCCAAAAATCCCCCAAAAAATTTGTTATTATTTTTTTATAAAAAAACGGCTCTAACGATTTTGATCAAATTTGGCTTATTTGTAGCCTTTAATGTGCCCTACCATATACAAAAACCCGCATCTTTCTAAAAATTCTCGTTTAGCTAATAATAATAATAATAACAGATTTTTTGGGGTTTTTTAGCCATAAAGCGGGTTGTTTTTCAAAATTTTTCAAAACCTTTTTACGTGCATCTATAAAGACCTAATTAACGTGTTTGGTGCAAATTTGTTCGAAATCGATCGAATACTTTTCTCTCTAGATAATAATAATAATATTTATTAGTTAATCTCCAACTTTAATAAAAAAACTCTCCTACCCCATCCTACAAGTCACAGTGAATCTGTTTAGTAATTTAAATGTGTTTGTGAGAAAGTATGTGCCAATTCCTGATACCGTTTATTTATTGTAAGAATGGACACATTTTTAAGCAACATATTCTTCAAAATGTTTCCTTAAGATTTCTTGGATGATAAAATTACTTTGATAATAAGAAAGCTTATTATGTGTTCACTTAGTTACGTTATTTTATACTATTTATTATGCAATAGGTTCTACTAATCATACATTTGGTATTCGAACAGTTTTATTAATGCGAGTGAGTAGTGTCAAAATAAAACTGTTCCACGATACAGTAAAACTGGGGATCAGTTATTAGGTTTACCATTTTTTTAAAGACGTAGCTCTTTTTACTAAACATGAATATTTCCTGTGTCAAATAGTGGTTATTAGTAATTGAAACGTAATTAATTATATTAGGTTGAATAACTAACATAAATTCTAAAATAGGATGTGTTGGATATTCCATAAACGAATATAAGACTATACAATTTGGGATTACGAAATCTCAGTTTAAAATATTAGTTTTGAGCATTTGTTCAAAAATATACTGTGAACTTAGTTGCATAAAATAAATTTAGTTTTATTTTATTTATTAGTTAAGATTTTAAAGAATAATATAACTAATTATACCAACCATGTACTTTCCTTCATTGTAAATTCAACCAACTGTATAAGCTAACCCAATTGTGGCAATTTCATCAAGGGCCAACGTAATTATTCTTTTCAAAATCTACTCTCTTGGCCGGTTAATATGTCTAATATTAACCGGTGTTATTATTATTAAGGTGTCTATTATTATTATTAAGGTGTGTCTATTATTAAGGTGTTTTCACTTCTTACACCTCAAAATTACCTTATAATAATAAAATATTTCTGATTACTGAAATTCTAATTTTAAAGTTTTATAAATACTAAATAAACACCTGTGGTTTATAAATTAAAAGAAACCAATGCTATTTACTATTACTATTTACTCTCTTTTTCAGAGAAACCCGCAAAGAAGTACTTAGTTTATGATCTTGAGCTACCAAGGCAGGTACATAATCCCTCAACTACTAACCGATTATCTATGTCATTATAACGGGTGTCCCACGAAGAGGTCCCTATTTTTGAATTAATATATTAGATGCACCGAACACTCTACAAACCTGAAACTCAACAGTCCTAACATACACATATGTAAAAGAAATACACCTGAGTATCAGTTAATTCTGACACATTAGGACAAAATGGCGGGATATCAAAGAAATAGTACCTTTTCGTTAAAAATAGTTTTATTTGCTTAAGTGTTACAACATAATTATTGAATTTTAACGATGTTACTAAGCACTAAACAACGTTAGGGAATTAAAGATATAAGTAACTCATAAATAAATTAAATCTATTTGATCCATAAACCTTATTCAAACTGATGTCCATCGATCGCAATGCACTGATGACAACGAAATAGAAAACAGTCATACGCTTTGCCGAACAACTCTCGAGGTATCAACAACAGTTCTTCTTCGATCAACCTCATTAGTTCATCGTCTGTTGCAATGTTATGACAGTAAACCTTCTCCTTCAAAAAGCCCCACAGAAAAAAGTCACAAACAGTCAAGTCTGGAGACCTTGGGGGCCAGTCCATGAAGCTGCTGCCACGACCTATCCGACGGTTAGGAAGATTTTGGTCCAAAACTGCTTTGGCCACATTAGCATAATGCGGAGGAGCTCCATCCTGTTGAGAAAAAACGTCTTTCATCTCAGGCTGAGAAAGATGAGGAACTATGTGATTGCTTAAAACTGAGAATAGCTGTTCCTATTCTAAATAAAAGTAGGTTTACCCTTAAAATACGATTGCTGATTTTGTTGTTTTTTTTGTTTTTCCGCCATTTTATTTGAATCAGTCAAAATTAACTGATACTCAGGGATGTTTCTTTTACATATGTGTTAGTCACGACTGTAGAATTTCAAGTCTGTAGCGCGCTCTATACGTCTGTCATATCAATTCAAAAATAGGAACCTCTTCGTGGGACACCTGGTATATTGATAGACTTATTCGTTATTTTCTTGATCGAGGGTAACAATATATTACGTCGGAAATATTTTAAATTTTGGTACACTTTTATGAAAAATTGTGTATTTGTGGATTTAATGTCGAAAAAATATCCTTCTACAGACTGTATAATGGGATTTAAAATGTAATATTTTTTTAAATGTTACAATAGAACTACTAAGTACCAATTAAGTTTACTTATGGTATGTCAAGATAGTAAGTATCAAATTTAATACCGAGATATCAATGTTTACACTTATAAGAAAAAACATCAATTTACAAAGCTACATGAAATATTAAAGTAATGATTTATCAACATACAACTGTTAGTATAAACCAATAACTAAAATCATTTGAATATGTTGATTGCAATGATTTATGACGTTTGTGGAAATTTAATGAGGCACATAGGAAGGAGTTTATGCATATATGGTCAACCACTAATCGACAACTAATGGTCAACAATCGAGCCACTAATTACCTAGTGGTAAATAATTCAGTAACCTCAACGAATGTGTTGATTATTTTCGTGAAAGATGAGTGTTCCAGTATTATCAAGCTAAATGGATGATTGACAAGTTTTATTTTACGATATAAACATAGAGCTTTTTACTTTGTTTATAATATAAATGATACAGATTCAAATGTATTATTTTGTTTTAATCAGAAATTCTACTTAATAGTAAGTATTTTAACAGTAAATATGGATCTGCTATATTTAGAACCTCGTAGGTTCGGATTTGGCTTACTATTTACCTTTATTATAAGTTACTCCAAGGACCTTTTAGTCTAACTGTCATAAAGTTAATACTTTAATCGACAAAATAAAAATAAGTGAAAAATAATATGAAAATAAATTTTAAAAACTTGTGGTTTTACCGATGAATAATTTAACAATACACCTGCATATATTATCAACTAATAAAACTTGACTTCAAAATAATCTCATTTTAATCATTTTCAATAATTGTTTTACCAGCTTCAAACAAAAGTTATTTAGGTCGTACTTACTCGAGATACTGTTAAAAGATGTTTATATAAGTGATGTGAAAAATTGTGTTAAATAATTTTAAGTAAAATATTCATATACCAGTATTAAAAATTGTAGACAAATAAAAGTTGAATAGGACAAGTTTGATGGCTCAAAAACGTCGATATTTACCGCGACTTGAAAACTACAATTATGTGTTTGTTGAAGGTTTTTTTTATCTTGTGTAATGTGAACCGTTCTTTATTTTAATATCTGATGATGAAACATAAGTTCGAAACACTTCATAAGCAACGCAGAAAAAAGTCACACAACTGATGAAACATTAATTTAGTTATATCTTATTGTGTTTCGCATATTACAATAAATTTAAAAAATTATAAAACATTTAGTTAATTATTGTTTGAAAGGCATGCAAACACTAAAATTGATGTTTTAATAATGAAGACTTCTTCCAGGAGGCTACTACTTTGAGAAGCAAGTGCGGCAAAATAAAAGTATTTTCAACTTAAAACTAATTATTAATAAAATTTTTCGCAGAGCAATTCAAGCAAATCATTCTCCATATTACAACTGATAAATAATAAAATTAGCAACATATCTGTTGTAGTGAATTGTTTTAATTTCAAGTAAAAGCATTAAAACGTGTTATGTTTTACTAGATGCAATTTCGAATTCGTATTGTATGTAATTACCTCGCACAAGTATTGTATGTATTTACCCCCACACACATATCTTATATATTATATTTACCCCATACACTTTATCGCATGTACTCCACACACGTATCGTATGTAATTGCTGTTGTATTGTGTTATTCATTATGAACAAAAGTAAGGAAGATGAAGAATAATTTGCCAAGATGCCAGGAACTTGAGGTTAATTAACATTTCATCCCTTTGGTTTAAGAGATGCTTTTGTTGCGGTAAACCAAAGGGAATTGTGCCGCGAAGCCATTAATAAATTATTTCTCTGTTGAAGACAGCATACTCCATTGTAGATTGCAATGCAAATAAATTTAACACGTTCATTATTATGATTTAGTTTTACCCTTTTATAATAGATGTATTATGGTACCCAGTTTTAGATCTGCTTTGATTTAATAAATTTAAATTAATAATAAATTAATAATAACTAATAAATGTGGGCGTATTGTATAGCTTTTATCAAATACAGTTAAAATATTACACTGAATTGTACAATGTTTATTTTACAACGCATTATAAACACAAAGCAATTTTAAAATAATAATGTGATAAATATTTCAATTATTATATTTCACTACAATCACTTTTAACATTTTTGAATTATTATTCCTTTGCTGAATGTCTTCACTGTGTTAGTTAAACTAATAAATACGGAACTAATAAAGGAAATAAACTTAAACCTACAACTTGGCTCAATCATAAGCGACTATTTTTGGTCGTTTCAAAAGTAGCAGACTAGACGATCGACATCAGCCTTCGCTTACTAAAGTTGTTGATGACACTGGTCCGAAGAAATATGTTAAAATGGTTGATATTTTAGTAAGGCAATGTTCGAGTCAATAAAATTACTCGTAAAACTGTATAGGCATACAACATTGTACCGGAAAGTTTCTTTACCAGATTATACGTAAGAAATAATTAAAATTAAATGTATAATTTAATTTGACTTTACGTATGAAAGTATTCATCTTGTAAAATAACTAATTTATTGAAATTCCGCTTTCATGTTTCTGCTTGGGTTGCACAGCAAACTTTGTTCATTGCTTCACCTAATTTATGCACTGAGCAAATTATTTTAAGCTAAATCTACATAATTTTCTTCACATCTTTCAATTTTACTCTTTTAAATTGTTGAGTCTTGTAAGATCCAGCTCTAACACTAGCCATAGTAGGAAATACCGCCTTACATTCAAGACAAGCATTTCCTGCCATGATATATACATTTAAGTGAATGTCCAAACGCACTTTCAGCTGTGGACAGCGGAAACAGTAACAATGTGTCTTGTATACTTTAAAAATATATATTTTTTGTAAAAGCAAGAAGTGCGACTCATGATGTCTATACAATCAACATCCCAGTATGACATAAATTAATATTATTTATGATAATATTGTTATTCTTGATCTATACTACACAATTACAATTACGTAATTTAAATGTTTAAAGTAGGAACAAGCTTTCATAAAAAATATTTCAATTCAAAATAATGTAGGTTTTCACAAAAAAAAAAAGAATGGATTATTATTCTCATATCCTGGATCTATGAGTTGATACGTACACGATTATAAGTGTACGAACTAGACCTCCTCTTTTATAAATTATTAGCGAATTTCCATAGGAAAAATGAGCTATTGCAGTGGCCCTTATGATAAGACCCAAGGTCGAGAGTAGCAAATGAGCACCGATCATGGTCCCCAAAACACGTTGGGGTGTCATTAAAAATCATATATGCATATATTTATGTATGTATGTGTGCGCACTCTGACGGACGCATTTTACGTCCGATTTTTTCACCAAATTTGGTACACACATTGGGTTTCTAAGTCGCCTAAACTGGTAGGTTAGCCAAACAAATTTCCCGGAAGTAGACCAAATTTTTGACCGGAAGTTCCTTGTATATAGGTG
>JAGFPH010013736.1:11579-25602 GCA_018207615.1 Philaenus spumarius | reverse complement strand
ATTCCGTAATTTATGATGGGAAAAATTACACCATAATATGCAGATTTTATGGTATGCTTACTACAACCATTTTTTACCAGACTCCAGAGAATGAATATCTTAGAAGCCATTCTCTCACATAGTTGACTCAGATGGTCCGACCAAGTCAGTCCTCTGTCTATGGTCACACCCAAGAAACGCACAGATCTGACTTCTTCAAGTAACTCATCATCCAAGAATATATTAGGACTTGAGTCTCTTGATTGTACACTTAGATTAAAATACATGTAATTGGTCTTCTTGGGATTTATTTTTAAATTAATATTATTAAAAAACTGGGAGACATTGCAAACCTGCTCAAAGCATCTAATTTCGAATTCGTTTGCCAACTTGGCACGGAAAGTAAGAGTTGTATCGTCCGCATATTGGACCACATTTTCAACCTTGACGGAATTTGACAAGTCATTGATATAAATAAGAACAAAATAGGGCCAAGTATAGATACCTGGGGAACTCCGTACATAAGCTCTAATTGATTTGAAAACACACCAGAGATCATAACCTGTTGTGTTCTACCTGTCATATAAGACTTGATCCATCTTAATGGAAGCCCCCTTATGCCAAAGTTTTCAAGTTTATTAAAAAGGACTTGAAAATCAACAGCTGGGCTTTCGTAAGATCCAGGAAAACACCGAGTGCTTGCTCCTGCTTATCTAAGCTGTCGACTACAAACGAAATTAAATTAACAATAGCATCTATTGTCGCTCTTCCTTGCCTAAACTAATACTGACAATCTGCAATGAAATGATATTTATTTAAATAATTGCAAAGTCTTAATAAAAAAATCTTTTCAATCACTTTGCCAAAAACTGGAAGCAGTGAGATAGGTCGGTAATTGTTTACGTCATTTGGATAACCCTTTTTATAAAGTGGAATGACTTTAGCCGCCTTCAACTGCCCCGGAAACACTTCACTCTCAAAAGAGGCTTTGATCAGACCCGAAAGGGGCCCAACTAATACATCTACGCACTGCTTAATAATCCACATTGACAGACCAAACATATCTGTTGATGATTCTGCTTTAAAATTCATTATCACTTTCTTTACCTCCTGCTCACTTACAGGGAAAAGCATCATGGAAGAACATTGGTGCAAGGAATATTGACTATACTTTAAAAGGCCTGCTGGTTTTGCCACCTCTGCAAAAAATTATTGAAAATATCTGCAACTGCAGCTGGCTGAGACACTTTCTTATCACGGTAGTTAAAAGTAATTTGGGAAGGATGGTATTTCCCCCCTTTAAAACCATTAAACTCATAATAACCCCATAATCCATAACCTTTAATAATCCCATGTAGTTTTAGTGATATTATTTTAGTTCTTTATTTTCTTATTTATCTCATATGCCTTTGCATCCTTTAAACCCCTCCTATATACTCTTTTGTAGTTTTTAAAGTAGGTTTTAAAGCTTTTATATCATTTGAATATTTATTTAACCGGCTTAACAGCTTCATCTTTTCTCTCGATACTAAGATCCCTTTTGTGACCCATACGTTTTTCTTCAACTTATTTCTTTTCACAACCCTTTTCACCCACGGACATGAAATATCTAAAAGATAATTAAAGGTGTCAATAAAATAAACCCACATTCCATCAACAGTACCAGCAACCACCACGTCCGCCCAAACCACCCCCGAGAGAAAAGACCCCAGAAACCGTATATTATCAGGCCTCAGAAGCCTTTTCCATTGACTGGGAATGATCTCAACAACTGGAGTAACACTACTGAGAATGACACCAACCGCGAAATGGTCCGAGAGGCCAGTCTCCATGACGGCGACTGAGACCTTACCCGAGATAAAATTTGTCACTATATTGTCGATTGCCGTTGCTGACAAGTGACATCAATTTTGTTGTTGTTGAATTTTAAAATAAATCATAATGCTTGCAAAATTCAAAACAAAAACGTGGGGCGCAATATAATATATAAATCATTGTTGCTTGGATGTAACAGTAAGGATGCAATAAGTAGTAAACTATGTATTAATAAATTATCCATGCAAGCGCCCCACGTTGTTTGTTTTTTATTTTGCAAGCATTTTGATTTATTTTAAAATTCAACAACACCAAATTTAAAGCAAAATAGTTTATGGGATTATAAATATTTTCAAGGAGAAATTATTTTATACTTTTTAGTGCCTTTTAAAAACGTGTTAAACAATTTGTTATTTAAATATTTATTATTTTGACAACGAGCTCTGTCACACTTAAAATTAGTTTCAAAGATAAAGACGCCTGGAGAAAAAGGGGCCAAGTCACTACAGAACTGGGAGATAAAGGGCCAAGTCACTTCAGAACTGGGAAAAAAAGGGACCAAGTCAGTTCAGAACGGGGAAATAATGTGCCATGTCACTTCAGAACTGGGAAAGAAGGGGCCATGTCATTTCAGAACTGGGAAAGAAGGAGCATGTTACTTCAGAACTGGGAAAGATGGGGCTATGTCCCTTCAGAACTGGGAAAGAAGGGACTAAGTCACTTCAGAACTGGGAAAGAAGAGGCCAAGTCACTTCAGAACTGAGAAAGAAGGGGCCATGTCACTTCAGAACTGGTAAAGAAGGGGCTATGTCACTTCAGAACTGAGAAAGAACTGGCCATGTCTCATGGAACTCAATGATTACTGCGACCGTGAGTTAAAAATTCCTTTTTAAGTATACATCTGCCCAGATAGCAGAGAGTGTTATCAGAACTTGAATCAATAATTTGATCGGATTATGTTTTTATTGATGGATGAGATAATAGCCGTTAAATGGATTTGCTTGTTATAGTGTGTAATATGTATTCCATTATAGTGGCCGCAGAGCAAATACAGCACATTAGTATAATGTGCCCCTTCACCACCTACTTCTCCCTCTCCCATCTATATCCCTCCGTCCTTCATCCTCCCTTTTCATTATTTTGTCATTCATCATTTTACAAGTACAATGATAGGGGCTTCCTGTACGAGTGTTTAGCACTAGCTATTTTAGAAAGGATTGCCTTAAATTTGTTACTTTTAAGAGTACGTCCCTTAAACGGATAAACGGACAATTTTTTATGATCACTCGTTCTTCTGCTTGTACTTCTTTCGCAGTTAATTTTCTCCGGAATGGATAAATGTACCGAGGTGAAATTTGTTACAGTATTTCAAACAGTATTTAAATGCATGCAATAGTTGTTTAGCTGTCTATACAGGGTGTCTCACAACCATTCTACCAAACTTTACCATGTTATTCAGCAGGTCAAAACTAGCAAATAATACAATACACCATGTGTCCTGTCCCGCTTAATTTAGAAGTTGTCTGTCTGTATGTGGGTTTTGAAAAAAAATATTATCTCATGAACAATTTAAGATAAATTCATGAAACTCATCCTGAACATTTATCACATTGGTTTACACATAACTGCAAAATTTGATTTTGCTGAAGTTATCCGTTTCAAGATGGCAGTGGTGCAGTGGTTCAAACTTTTTAAGTTAATATATATATTTTTTAAACTATAGATTTTACGAAAAAATGTTAAAATACAAAAACATTTAGACAATTTAAAAGCAAATCCAATGGTGTATAATTTTTGTATGATTGAGTCAAGGGTAATCGAGGAAATACAATAATTCTGGCTAAAAGTAGTTTCCGTGATCACTTTTCGGGATTGTAGTAGGAATAATCACCAAAACCACTTACAACCAGAATTATTGCGCATTTTCTCAGTTAACCAAAGGGGGATATGACCATTTTTCTTAATTTTTTGACATTTTCAAAATTAATATTTTTTTGTTGCAAATTTAGTTCTGTACATATACAAAGTTGTATGTCTGTCGGACAATTTTTTAAAGTATGTTTTTAATAAAATTGAGAATATTTCGCTCTACAATAGGCCTATCATACGACATTCGACTTTTCAGTGTATATTATTATCTTTTATATTACTTTTTCTGTTCATATTTTAGTATTTTATGTATGGTAATAAATATTACCATTTAGTGTTTAAAATTGTATTACAATATTTACTAAATTATTTTATTTTATATAATTACATACAAGTATTACAAATCAATAGACAGTTTCAGTCAGCTGATGCAACTCTATGGTGTATTTTTTTATGCCAGCTGACAACTGTTGTATTGTTGTTTGAGGTTATGTTTATAATAAACAAAGTAACAATAACAACAACAGTATTACTGCCCAAGTGTGTGTTTACATAAGTTTAGTTTATTATGATTTAGTGACAATTAGATTAGTTTTATAGTATTTAGTGTGCGCAACTGTCGTAAATATGGGAAGGGTAAAGACTAGTAAGAAAGTAATATCTGCAATGAATAGGAAATCAGTTTCAAAAAGATGGGAGACATGCAAAGCATCAGGTGAGCTTGATAAAGAAAAAACTATAGACTTATCAAGCGGAAACATAAATTTTGATAACACCATGCCAATTGACTATGAAAATGTTCAGCCAGGTTCAAGTAATCAGGAAATACCTACTGACAGAAATAAGCCTATGTTTTCACTATTTTCACGAAGTAGGCTTACTTCAGGTAGCCATAATGGTAGTGACAGCGATGATGATACAACTTCATCTAAAAGACCTTCAGGATTCGAACTTGTTTCGTCATACAAACCTGAGATTGATGTTTGTGTGGAAAATGCTCCTACGTATTGTTTAGTCGATCTCTCTGCCCTTTCCTTTCCTTAAAGAATTGTCATGTAAGTTTTGTTTGGCAGTGAATACCAAGGTTCTAACTACCAAAGAAATTGGTTTTGCAAAAGAGATATGTGTCCACTGTCACTCGTGTGATTTGAAGAGATGTTTTGATACGTCTAGAAAAATAAAAGATGAAACAGTGAAAACAAGGCCACCTTATGACATGAACAGAAGAATGGTAAAAACATTTTTATCATTAGGTAAAGGGCATATGGGCCTAGAGACATTCTGTATAGGCCTCAATATGCTTTGTATAAGTCCCTCTTCATATTGATGATAAGCAAATAAATATTATTGTTGACTCAGCGAAGCAGTATTACCGGAGCTGGTTGCAAAATGCACGAGTTGAAGTCGAAAAGGTTTATAGTGAAATAAAAAATACCTTTGAAGTGCAAAAGCCTGTGGATATTACCGTGAGCTACGACGGGTCTTGGCAGAAAAGAGGATTCACGTCGAAATATGGAATAGGCTACGTTATTGAAGTCATAACCGGCCTAGTCATCGACTTTGAAGTAATTTCAAAATATTGCTGAGTCTGCCGAAACAAAATGCGTAAACTGGGGAAAAATTCGGAGTTGTATGAAGAATGGCTCTTAGATCACTGGCTCACTTGTCAAGCAGACTTTGATGGATCATCTCCGGCCATGGAAGCTGAAGCTGCAAAGCGCCTCTGGAAGCGGTCAGTGGATATTGGTTTCCACTGCACCAGTATTATGTCCGATGGTGACTCAAAGACTTATGGCCATCTAACTTCTCTGGAAATTTATAAAGGTGTGATTATTGAAAAGCAGGAATGCGTCAACCATATAGCAAAACGTTTGGGGACTGGTTTGCGTAACTTGGTGAAAGACTGCGAAAAAAAGAAAATCACTCTTGGTGGTAAGGCACCTGGTAGTCTGAAGGGAACTACAATAAGTAAATAATGAGCTGGAATTGTGAGAACAATATAGATGAAATAAAACAATAACCCACAATCTCACAACAAATACGTTTAATAAATCAAACACGTTTCAACGACAAAGTAAGTTGTACTTTGGCTTTTGTAGCTTTATCACTGAGGATGGCGACTTTGTCGTTGAAACGCGTTTGATTTATTAAACGTATTTGTTGTGAGATTGTGTGTTATTGTTTTATTTCATCTGGAACTACAATAGTTAAACTTACCTAATACTACAGAATGCTGTTACCAGCGCCCTAGAAGATCCCATAAAATGGAAAACAGCAGTTTTTGCTACTTTGGATCATTGTCGATAGACAGACACTAGGCCACTACATCAAAAATAGTTGGAGACAATAGTTGGTGTTTCTACCACAGAGACATTGCAAACAATGTTCCACCAAGAAAACACAAAGACTGTATAAAAACACCAATCAATGATACAGTTAACCATCATATTTTGCTCCTATATGAACGTTTGTCGAATGATGAATTATTGAAACGTTACGCCTCCTTAAAAACTGAGAATGCAAATCAGTATCTGCTTGGTGTAATATGGAGTAAATGCCCTAAGATTATTTTTACAGCCAAAAGAAAAGTTGAAGCCTTAGTTGCATAGGGTGTGTGCTTGTATAATGAGGGGCATTTAATTACAATGGTAAATCACTTTGCAAACACTGGAATTTCACCAGATAGGAACACGGTTTCTCTCAGCCGGAAAAAGGACATCCATAGTCTAAAGTTGAGGAAAGTAAGGGACACTGAAAAATACAAGAAATACAGAAAGATATTGAAAAGGGCCCAGATGGAGGAAGAAGAAAAGAAAAAGAGGGTGTTTCATATGGAGCAGGTGACTTTTAGTGTGTGTGTGTGTGTGTGTGTGTAGTAAAATGAAAACTTTGAACAGTGATTTCTCAAAACTGCGTTTTTGTAAACTACACTCTACGTAAGTTTAAATCACTTTCTAACAACTTGACATATTCTAATAAAATTTTCACCAGATGTTCTTCATAGTATTTTGAAGGTTTGTGTGTATAGATAACATTGTGCAGTGATTTATTCCAAAAATCTTTGTTTTACATTGAAAATCAGATTTTTTCCTAACATTTATCAAATAATTGAAAAAATGCACTAGAATTATGTTTGTTGAGTTACCATGGTTTCCATACATAGGAATGTTTCTTATGATGTGGGAAAACAAAATAAATTTACTTTTTTACATTATGTTGATAAAAAAAATACAAAATGCAAAATATTAAAAAAAAATACAAAATTAACTATAACTTGCCCAAAATATGTTTCAATATCCTTTTTTTATATAAACCCTCCTTTTTGGTCAACTATAATCAGAATAAACCATAAAAGCCACAACAAATTAAATTTGTTTTTTAAATTCCTAGATAGAGGCATATACCCTTAATAACAAAAAGTTATACGCAACTGGATTTGTATAATTTTTTTGAATCTTAAAATTTGTTCATAAAATCTTAGTTTTTTAGATATTTAACTTTGAAAAGTTTTAACCGCCACCATCTTGAAATGGATAATTTCAGCAAAATCTAGTTTTGCAAAATTGTGTAAACCAATGCAATATTTCAGGCTGAGTTTCATGAATTTATCTTCAATCGTTCATGAGATAATAATTGTTTTCACAAACCGCATACAGACAGACAACTTCTAAACTAAACAAGAAAGGGCCATGTTATAATGTATAGCTAGTTTTGACCTGTTGAATAACATGTTACAGTTTGGTGGAATGGTTGCGATAAAAAAAAAACGTCATATAAAGCCTGTCATATAAACGTGCGTCATATAACAATGGGTATTTTTTGTTTCGTTTACCGTCTGTCTGTCTGTGCGTAATTTTTATTAAGACAACTACTAAATGAATTTTAACCAAATTTTGGTTGAATGTTACCGATGCAATGTTGCCATTGCTAGGCTCTAAATTGAGAAAAAAAATGTTAATCGATTATCTCTTTCAAATGGCGGGCATTTACATTTACCAACTTAATATTACCAAAAAACTACCCATTTTATAAAAAAAATTGCAAGAATTTTTGTATGTCATGACCAATCCAAAACAGCGTATTCTATCAAAATCATTTAGAAACTAACCGGATTACGGGCGTTTTCGTACACCCGTACATGGTCATTATTTGTACTCTAATATCGACCACCTATTGTAAAAGTTTTCTGTTATCGGTTTTCTGATCCCGAAGTATCCAAATAAACAGAAAACTCAATATGTTTTCCCTCACTGAGAATTTTGAGCGGGAAAATTATGTCAATTATTAACAGTTATTGAAGTAAAACAGTTTTTTTTTATTTAATTTTTGTAACGATTGTCATAGTTAAATAATTAAAACAATAGAATCTTTGATTTATAAACGTTCCTTGCAATATAATAAAACCTGCAATTACAGTGTATGACTCAAAAACTCTAAATTAGTCATTTATTCAATTGTTGTCACATTATTACCTTCTAGAAAAGAGTACAAATAATAACCATATACGGATGGACTAAAATGCCCACAATTCGGTTAATTTCTATTTGATTTTAAAATAATAATCTGTTTTGGATTTGTCATTTCAATTTGATGTACGCCAGCCATTGTGTCCATTACACATTTTTGAGGTGGTGGTGGTGACGGATGGGTTTTGCGATTTTGAAAACCGGTTTATTAAGGTCCCCTTGACGGTGAATTACTGTCCCGAGATCAAATTTTGCATATCTCTTTACATTTTTTAAATAATAGAGGTGGTAAGTTTTCAAAAAATCACTCTGTATACAATTACAGACCAACTAATAAAACTAAATAAACAAGACATGCCTTGAAATACCTCATAGTTTCGTAGCTGTGTCGAGGTCCCCATTTTAAAAAAATCAAAAAAGGACGAGTCTTCGACGGATGCTCCAGAAAAAAAGTGAAATGAAATTAATATAAAACCATCTAAAATGCCCCTTGCACTTCCTCACTTAATACATTTGCAAAAAACACAAAATACAAAATAAATCCAACAATGGCTTTTTAATTAAACCTAACAATGCAAACAAAAAACAAAAAAAAAACAATGCAAATAATACAATCAATCAAGTAATAATAATAAGCCTATTACAATATAAATAATCAAATTATACTACTTATATCATGTTACTTATATCATATTATACATATGAACAACACGTCCATACAATACATACATGCACGACACAAGCTGCTTAACAATGACACATTTATACTGAACTTAATTATTTATAAGAGATATCTACCAATCAAAAGGAAAAACGAACAAAAATGCCCTCTTTATTTTCAGAAATATTTTTCAATTTTATTTATTGAAAAAAGCCGTCCCATTATTTTTTTTCAAAAAATCATTTATTGAACCAGCAGATGCAATATGCACGCGGCAATTGGTTGAACAGTTTTGGAGCACAATATGACAAATAGTGGTTTTTGATGGTTATCTTGGTGGAATAAGCTACCAAAGCACCAAGGCAGTATAACGTTATCAGCGTTCCTGGCTGAACCCCTCTACTAAGTTTGTGTTCTCCAAGTCAACAGCAGTCAGCACCATCACGCAGGAAAAAAATCTCTCCAACGACACAAACAAGATGAATTTCATAACGATGCTGAAGGGTGAACTGGAAGCCAAGGGTATCCAAGTCAAGCAGGCAGTAGAAGACGCTGATGTGCTGATCGTACAGACTGGTGTCTCAGTTGCCGAGGATTACGACAGTGTTGTCATTACAGGGGAGGACATTTATCTTATGGTGCTGCTGAATGCTTTGGGGTTTTCAAAGAAAAACGGCTACTTCCAAAAGAGTGGGAAGGGTAACACCACAACCGTCCTTTATTCTTCCCACTCTTTCAATCATTGGTCACAGGACATACTGTTCCTGCACACGATAAGTGGCTGCGACACCCCTTCAGCAGCCTTTGGAATTTTAAAGAAGAAGGTGATACAGTCGTATCAGAAGAACCCCGGAATGTTGGAGATTTTCAAGGACCCCGAGGCAGCTCCAGCTCAAATTGCTGACGTTGGAGAGAAGTTCTTGGTGAAACTGTATGGCGGGAACATTGGACGTAACAACCTCGATGACCTGAGATACCGCATTTTCACCACTGTCGTGGCAAAGCCGAGCTGCCAACTTGCCAGACTGCCACCAACCAGAGATGCCGCTAAGTACCATTCATTCAGGACTTACCAACAAGTCCGGACGTGGTTGGGAAGCCAAGGGGTCTACGAGAAGTTGCCATCTGCTTGGGGATGGTAAATTACCAAACAAGGTGGATATTATTATTCTCGTCATCCTGAAGAAGTACATTTTTCATTCCTAACCCCCTCCCCCCCCTCATTATTATTCAATCTTGTAACAAAGTCACCAGTGTTAATTAAGTGATTCATAGACCCCGACAACTTTGAAAACGACGACGACGATTACGAGGATGGTGCAGCAGCCCCCAAGCGTTCCAAATTGTTGGTAGCCTCATGACGTTTATACACATAAATTGTATATACTTGTATTATTGTACATACTACCATTATTTTTATATCAATTATATTCTTGAAATAATTCTTGGTTATTATACATTGATTTCAACAACCTGATCTATGTTTATTGAGGTTCAAGATTATGGGTTGGCAGTAATTACAGTAGTAGATAACCTACCACAATAACATTGAAATAACTACACTTCACAAAAAGAGGCACTTGGTCAGCGGATTGACTGCACTATAGTGTAGTCTACCGGTTGTAGGGTTAAAGAGGTCTGCATCACTCAGAGGACCCCCCCCCACGTGTTCCAGCATGTCGATATTGATGAGTGATTACCATAATTACCATAGAACTGATGGTAATTGATAGTTAGAGGGCCAAAAACGAAGGTTTAAGCCAATTTTTGCCATTTTGAGAAAATATCTCTAACTTTGATCGGCTGTATCTCGGTATATTAGGTTTAGGAAGAAGTTTAAGAATACAAAATTATAGAAAATTTACTGCTCTACAACTTTGAAAATAAATGTTTTGGTCGAAAACCACTTAGTTTAGAAGTTATAAGCGAAAAACCGACAAAAGTCTGAAAATTTTGAAGTTTTTCGGTCCCCCCAAAATTAGCACAGTGTTCTCGAGAGGGAAAACTTGACAAGAGTCATCCCACAGCACCCCCGAACAACCTGTACAAGTTCCATTAACTTCGGAATTTTTTCGAGGTACAATGTACATTGTACATATCTACTGGACTATTTATATTTATGTGTAGGCCTATGTCGTTTCGGCCACTAAAAGGGGAACACTTTTATCGATACTAATGTTCATTCGATAAAATTATGATTCAACAGTTTCAAAAAGGCGGTAAAAACTATGTTTACTTGATAACTGCGTAAATCAATATACATCTATAATACATAGGCTAGTAAATAAAATTGAAGTGTCTGTCTGTGATTTCAAAATAAATCTTTTTTTCCCAGCTCATATGGTTATTCACACGTTACCAAGACCTAAACATGATTTTTTTAAATATTTTTCTGTCTGTCCGGGCTAATCTCCAGAATGGCTGAACCAATTTTGACTAATCTTTTATTTGCATATAAAGGACTTATCAGAGATTAATTTAGGCTGGTTTTTATCCCTGAAAAATTTAGGGTACCTATTTAAAAATTGGAAAATGTTAAAATTAGGGATTTTGCGAACGAATTCGAGTCTATTTCTATCCGTGTCTTACAATATATATAGGCCACCACTACCCCTCCACCACCCTACCCTGATCAAGTGCCTCTGTCCTAATCAATCGTAATTTCTGTTAAAATATCAGAGTAAACAATAATCTATTTGTGCTTGCTTATTCAGGAGTCACCTCGGGGGTTGGTGAGCGAAGCGAGCTGAGGTGAAGCGACCTAGTGATATAATAAATGTAAGCGTGGTTTGCCCTACGTCCCGCTATAACTCCGAAACCCAACCCCATCCCCATATGGTATGGTAGCCCTCCGAGAAGAAGAAGAAGGTTTGGAGCTGAAGGGGTTGGGTTTGGAGATATGGATGTCGAAAGAGCGCATCGCACCAATGGACTTTTTATAGGAAATCGGTGATGCGGCTGGGAATCGACTTGCGAAATAGCCGAGACGGACAATAATGTTCCTGAATAAGAAGCTTCCAGAAGGATCTGGAACATAATGTTTTAGAACAGTGGTTCCCAATCTTTTTTTGTATTCTGACCCACCATCTATCTAGAACATTGCGACCCAGTTTATATATAAACTACTACTACAGTGACTACACGGCAATTAATAGTAATATAAAAATTATATCTATATATACAGGGTGTCTTGCGACCATATGAACAAACTTTGTCACTTTATTCAGCAGGTCAAAAGAAACAAAAAATGTAACATAACATGTGTCCTATCTCATTCCTTCCGTTTTCGGTCTGTCTGTCTGTATGTGTTTTTAAAAAAAATACTTAATATTTTTAGAAGTTGAAAAGATATTGAGCTCAAACTTTGTACACCTATTTTTTACATAACCTTTTATCACTGTACAAAAAATTAGAACAATATTTTAAATATTTTCAAAATGGCGGCCGTTTATAATTTTTAAAGACAAATATCTCAAAAACCGCTAACTTTACAAAACAATTACAAGAGACAAAAAAGTTTACTTTTTTAATGAAAAACTCAATGTTTTTTTTATTTTTTCTGTAGCTCAAAGGAAAACAGAGATATTGCACAAAAAAGGAAAATGTATTTCTTGGTAGTTGTCAACAATACCCAGAATTACTCTAGAAACAAAATATTTTAAAGTTATTTTGAGCTAAAATAATAAGTTATTTGCATAATGTTCCGAGCACTTTCTGAGCTGATTCCACTAGCAAAAATAACGGAAAAAGTTAATTTATTCATAGGTTTGGAAATGCTTCGTTAGAGAGTTACAGCTAGCGAAAGATTTCACCCGTGTTTCAGATTACTCACAGAAACGAATCCCTATTGTACCACCTTTAAAGAAATTATGACAATAATTTGGAATGCGTGCTGGGCTAAGACGAAGATGGTACATACAATCCTATAAGAATTAACAGGTTTACGAAGTACAGCAAAAGATCTGTAACCTTGCCTTATTTTAAGTTGATATTGAACACCTGAGTTAGCTATTTACAGGAAATACAATAAATACAATTCATATAACAAACAGTTAAGTTTATTAATTACTTGCAAATTGATATGCAAAATCACATGCCCTTAAAGAAAAGATTTATATTGATATGCCATTAGTTATAATTAAAAAGAAAATTTAAGAATATTTTACATTAACAATATTGATTTTGATTATATTTAAAAGATCCCTCCCCTAAAATAAAATTAGAAAAACCCTCCCCATTTATAATAAAAGATTTATTACAATTTATTACTTTTTACAACATTACAAAATTAAATATATAATACCATGGATTTATTAATAACACTTGTTTTGTTGGCCAACCTTAATACTAAATGAAATTAAATAATAAAAATAATGGCGTTTAATAATTTTCAGAGACGTCTCTCTAAAAAAAAAGGTTTTTTAAATTTGGAATGAAATCCTTTGAGGATTGTGGTTCGAAAAATTTGCTAGCGGTCCCTTTCAAGTTATTTAATTAAAAGAAATTTACATACAGCCTTTATCAGATTATCTTTGTATTTTTTGTTATAAAACAGCCTTCATTAATTCTGATTTTAAAACAGGTAATTGCTATTTTAAATTATACATAATAATCCATTAATAGTCACTGATGTTTCACAAATTTGGACATTTTACACTGACACTTCTTTTGAAGGCAGAAATTTTCAAAAGTTAAGTTTATTCGGTTTTGTGGGTCATTGTTGCACCAGTTGTAAACTGGCAATTGATGTCAAAGTGTTTAAACGTATTCACATGTTTTGTGAACTAACGAAACTCGGCGTCCGTGAATGTACAAAAAGTGATGAACTTTTTATCGCACTTTTGAAAGACTATTTTAGATTTAAAAATAACTAATTCACGTATTACTTCGCATTTTGCAAAAGTTCACGTTGCCATGCGGTTTTCAAGTCCTTTATGTCGGTGGCTGAACGAAGGTCTATATAAGTTCAAGGTTAATTAAAAAAGAGATTGACTAAAGAAACGATTACATAAGTTACAGATATCTGCGCCTGCGCTTTGCAATGTTGACGATCAGCTGTTTTAGAGTTACGTCCTCTGACCGCTAGGTGCCGTGGGTGTTCAGTTTATCAAGCAGAGATACAGTTTGGTTTAATCAGAGATGTTTTTCTGCTTCAAATAGTGGCGCGCTATTTAAATAACGTTACACTATTGAAATATGTAGGGCGTTAATTAAGGTGTAAAATTTAATTTAA
>JAGFPH010013736.1:0-11179 GCA_018207615.1 Philaenus spumarius | reverse complement strand
TTTTTTCTAGCTGGCATAATTACCTGGGGACAAGTGATTTACTTAAAATAACAATATGTACATAAACGTTATTCCCGTATCAAACAACTGTACTTCGGGAGTCGTGGCGCGGCACCTCCTCGCGCTCATTTAAAAACGATTTCATAATGATGTAATCATTTTATCACAAATCGGTGAATTGGATAGTTTAGATCAATTCAAACTAAATTGGCTACAACTTTCCCGCTGGAACTTTTTTTGTAACCCAAAAATAAAAAATTTTCTCGCTTAGTAACTTTTTCATGTCAGTCTGTGATAATTCTCAAATATTTTCAATTATTAAAATTCGAAATATCTGTTAAAATAAAAGTTTTTTATACTGTTAGAATCCGTACTTTATGTAGATTAAGAATATCTAAATTTTATTTTACTGAAGCCTTTCCATCGAGTTACAACAGCGAGTTAACGACTGCTCATACATTACTGAAAAATTACCAGCTAGCGTGTATCAGCATGGTGACGTCAGAGTGAAACTGGCGGCACACTGCCGAGATCAAAGAAACGGTTTAGCCTTTGTTATAGAGCCCTGTGAATAACGTGACAAAGTTTGTTCATATGGTCGAAAGACACCCTGTATAAAAGCCAAATCCACTGACTCACTGATCACGATTTCTCAAAAACAACTGAACGGATTGGAATTAAATTTGGTATGTAGCTTTCTCTTGGGCCGAAGGTGCTGGCTAAAAAAGGGTTTAAAAAAATTCGAAATTTTAGGGGGATTGGGGTGTCAAAATTACTAAATCACGATTTCTCCAAAACTACCGAGCGGATTGGAATGAAATTTGGTATGTAGCTTCCTATAGGGCCCTAGGTGCTCGCTAAGAAAGGTTATAAAAAAATTCAGAATTTTAGGGGAGGTTTGTGGGGTGGTCAAAGTACTAAAAAAAACCACAGAACGGATTGGAATGCAATTTGGTATGTAGCTTCATATAGGGCCCTAGGTGCTCGTTAAGAAAGGTTTAAAAAAATTCGAAATTTTAGGGGGCCTTGGGGTGTCAAAATTACTAAAAATCCCTATAAGAAATACATAGTATAATATATTTATTGGTATATATGTTTTGTTAATATAAATTTAACTTTGATTCGTCTATCCGTGCAAAGCCGGATCGGGCCAGCTAGTGTAGTATAAAACCGAAGTTATTATTATAAATGTACAAATGCTTTGCCAGTAAGAATTTTTTAAATGTTGAAGGGAATGTTATTAAAGAAAAGAAACAATATTTTGTTCAATTAAGACATTTATTTTACGGCTATAGCAATTAAATGGTAAACCTAGAGAGATTTGTGGTATTGTTTAGTCTTGGTGTTAATGATACTTAATATATCTGGTTTGAAGCTTGTTAGTTTTATGTGTAAATCGTTTTCACGCAAAGTTTATTTCTGTATTTGTAAAAAAAATGCACGTTTCCCCTAGAACCAAGTAGTGGTTGTGAATCCCATTAATTCCTTCAAAGCGATATTTGCAAGCACTTGTTACTCTCCCTTTATTTTGATCCAAAATAGGATTAGGCTTGAGTATTAATTTAAAGAAAGTTTACAAAGAAGAATCCCATGATAGTTCCATCAGGGGCGCTCTTCCTCAGATGCTGACAGTTTGAGCTTTTTAAGGTTGTCCTCTACAAATGGGTTTCTTATTCATAATAATTCGTAAGGATTTCTTAGAAACTCCTAAAACAAAAACAAAGTTTAAGTAATACTCTTGCGTAAACGAACAACTTTCAGGGGGTCTTACTTAAAAATGTCAGTTCGTAAAAACTTTAAACTTAAAACATTAGCCCGTAACCATTATCATTTTAAATAAAGAAGCAGTAGAAATTAATTGTTGCTTTTATTTATTGGGTGAAAACAATATCATGAAAATAATAAGACTTTATAACACGAAATACTTCAAATCGAAGTGGTAATTTTAGAATAATTAGGCCTACCTGACTAGAGGCCAGTGCTAGAGGTCAGTGCTTCCCTTAATCGCAGTTGCAGTGTACTCATTAACTTTGAAAGTCATTGAGGTGTGGGAATGGACAACACAACTGTCTTTCACTCTAATGGATCATCTTTCATATATTTAACAGTATATATTTCTATATTATATTGAACATAGAACTTGTGGACATCCTTCCCTTGCAGCGATGAATTGAGGATATTGAGAACACTGAATACGTCACCCAAATATGAAAACCATATTAGCCATTTTTCATCATTTAAAATTTCCAAAAAACTGCTCACGGATTTCGCATCACCATCGTGTTCCAAAAAAACATTTTCAGTTCATCTCGAAGCTGAAATAGTCTTAACAGCACTTTCCCTCTTGACAGCCAGTGTAATTCACAGTGCAGGAGAAGTGTTTTGAGCTCACTGCCCATCTCATCGCACGGTACGGCAGTCTTGAAGTTTTATATCTTGATTTAATGAAATTCACAATTTTCACTGCATTTTTTTTTTTTTTATTTTCTTTGGACTTTCGTCCAGACCTTACCCTACAAGGGCCTCTCAGTTCAGTTTGCAACGAATCCACTGAACTGAAGGAGCAACTGCCTTATCACAATTATTACGAATGAATCCTACGGCTCCACTGTTGTCGTATCACCCTGAGAACGTTACTAGCCACATTGCTTCCTTGTTTGGAACGAGTTTTGTAGATAATTTTTAAGATGTTCAGGAAATGTACATCGTAGAATTATTAAACGATCCTCTTGAAATATAACTTAAATGTTTTTCTGTGGATAAAATATTTTACTTTCGCAACCCACAGTTTGGGAACCACTGTCCTTGAATGTTCGAGTATGTTGTAGAATTTTATAGAGTCTTCCAGAAGGTTCAAGAATGTTCCTTACGTTTCTGGACCATCGAAAGGACTTCCTATTCCCGACCGTTCTATAATGTTCTAGAAACCGGAAACTCACTAGAAACATAAAACTTGACAAGTATTACTCTTAAGTGAGATAAAAAAACATTTGCATTTTGATTATATGCGTCTAAGGTGTAAAACTTTGTTCGTAGAAAATATTTAAGTTAAAATGTGCTCATAGACGTGAAATGCACTTCAAACAATCTGGCGGAAATCGTGATTCTCGCTCTTACTGGCGCATATCACGTTATGTATGTAAGTCTAAATAGGAAACGTAGATTAATTTGAACGAAACTTACCATACGTGTTTGGACCAATGAACTCTCAACTCAATGTTTATCATATATTTCTTTCATTTATTTATTAATATCTGCGAGCAAAGTATGCTAGTATACAATACAAAAGTTAATTTAAAAGGAAAGAGGAACTATATTGGATGACATTTTCGTCTGTCTGTATTTCTGTCGAACAACGGTTGCACGACCGTTTACTTCCACATAATACTCTGTAATTGTTGATCGAATAGAACTAGAACACAGAATCTCACAACTAATACGTTAATTAACTAAAACTTTTTGCAGATTACAAATTTTACTTGTGGATAGCTGTATGGAACTGTTTTGTCCTGGTATAGCACACATCCGCAAGGCTGATTTGAAAGACTACTTAAATAGAAATAATTTTATGAATTTCGTCAGTAAATTCTGCAAAGGTGAGTGGCATTTTCGATGTAATTGGATACAAAAAATATTGTTACTAAATTGTTTTTTCCTTAAAACATGTTCGTAATATTTGTTTGTTTTGTGTTTTATTATTTGGATCTTACTTGCCAGAGCTAAATGGGGCCGGGGGTGGTTGGCACTGTAATCTATTCGAAGGCTACAAGGAAATAGGAAGGAACGCAAGTAATTACGATAGCGAGGTGGGCGCAATACACGAAGCAGACGTTAGTCTTCAAACCTCAACCGTCCCCATCAGCCAAGTCGTATCAGCCTTATGATACTGTCTCCGCACCATTCATTGTGCTGGCAGAATTGATCGAGGCAGGCTGTTTTGTTCACCTCGAATAGATCCCCAGACACGTGGACATCACGGGCATTGAAAAAGCCGATAAAACAGGGAGCAGCATCTGAACAACCGATAGCACCTGCCACATTTAGAGCAGCCCAAAACCGGATAACAGTCACTATCAACAACGCGACCAAGAAAATCCTGAATAACCGAAGCAGCGGCAAACTATGGGAGTGCCTAACCACCGAAGGGCCAATTCCAAGAAACCTGGAGAGATCCTCAGCTGTCTGTTTTCGTACGACCACGGGGCATGACTACCCGCAAACCCATCTACACCGCATCGACGTATGTCCTCTCTGCCTGTCGTCCAGGATGGACAGCGGACACCTGCTCACCTGCCCAAGACTTCATCGCCTGTCTGACGACATCTCTTTTTTTTTTTCATTATTGGGAAGCTCGACGTCAAATGGCTGAACAACCACGGACAGGCGCTGGCTAAAGTAAAGTAAATAGCCTGTGTTTGATTATTTTGCGTTCTGTGGTATTTATTGTTTTATTCGACGACAACTCCTCATAAGGTCTAAGGCCATGAGTATTGTGCGGGTGTATAATATCCCTTTATTTATTCATGATATATTGTGTTTAACAGCCATTTTTATAGTTATTTAATAAGTGGACCCACGCAAAAAAATCTGAAGAGTAGAGCCCAGCTGCGTTGCGATGCTCCTTTTGTTATTGTATTTCAAAGGCCAAAAATAACTCAGAAGTTAAGTATGTTTCTCTTTATTCATGTTAAATAAATTTATATGTACTATATAACGATTTCATTCCGAACTTTATGACCTACTTATCCGAAATAAAACATTTAATGATATGCCGAGCATTTCCCCTCTTTTCTAAAACTACAACTATAGCAAAGCTATAAATCAATATGAACAAATATTCAGCTTGGCTTGTGAGCAGATATACTTGATAGAATAAAACTTGAGCACAGAATATCATGACTAATACGTTTACTAACTCGAACGCGTTTCAACGACAATGTGCATTTTCAGTGATGCTCGATACACAATAGTCAAACTATAACTCAAATAGTTATTATTAAAATAACTATTAGTAAATAGTTAGTTATGTGTGTTATAGTTTGAAAATCGGAGCTCGTGCATCACTGAAGACATCTGATTTTTCATTCAAACTCGTTTGAGTAAATAAGCGTAAAGTTGTGAGATTCTGTATTCAAGTTTTATTCTACCGAGTATAGGCTATATCATCTCACAAGTCAAGCTCAATATTTATACTCAGTTATTTTTCGAGAAACTTCATTAAACGAGGAATTGTTTCCAGCATTAAATAACTCCCAAAAATGTACTCTTCAACTATGCACCTTCAACCAAATAGTTTTCTAGTTGCCAAATTGATATCCAATCCGGATTTTTCGGTAAGATATTTTGTTCGCACAATATCACTTTGTACGGGAAGCCTGTCCTTAAGAAAACCTCGTACACGGTATATTGAGCTAATTAGCCCTTACAGTATGGGACATGTTTTATATTCAACCCCCCCCCCTCTTCCTTTCCTCTGGTAACCCTTTTACCCGCCCTTTAGCAGTAACAATTAATTTCCCTTCAGACGTTTTACAAAATAAGTTATTTTCATTTCAATTGTTGGGTCTAACAATCGAAGTGAAGAAGAAGAAGGAAGTAGGGATTGTCGTCATAATCCTCTCTGTGCTAAGTAGTGTGTGTGATCTCCTGCTTTGCCCTGCCTTAACCTGACCCTACCACTATGCCTAATCCGTCACCTAGTGGACCAATGTGGCTATTTTCTAAAATAACTATAAAGTACCCTCGCTGCAGATGAATATAGACCATATACAGAATGGTCGATATACTCGTGCCTGTTGTTTTATATTGAAAATATCCAGAAATATAATTTGAACTGGTGAATAAAATTTCGTGAAAACTTCGCACTCTGTTTATGCATTACATATAAATCTAAAGTATACGCTCTCAAGTTATCGGGTAAAATACTGAATTTTACAAAAAATAATTTAAAGAAATTTTAGGCCATGTACAAGTTTAAATAACGTCTATTTAAAGTACAAAGGTCAACTGATTAAAGGTGTTGGTATAATAATCAGGTGTTTATTGAAATACCTCTAAACTTCAATGAAGGCTTGTTTTTACTTTGGATACAGCTGATTTCATGATTTATAATTTTTTTTACAATATATAGATTAAATTTTTACTTCACATTTTTATTTAGAAGTAAGCCTACGTCGTGTTATTTTATACATTTATTATAACTGAATAAAAAATGTACCTCAACATTTTCTAAATATAGGTATCTTAATGGAAATTTTTAAAATTTCCTTTGTATACAGTAGGCTTATACAATTATGCGTATTTCATTATGCAAAAGTAATGTAAACACAAGTGTTTTCTTGAATGTATACAAACACAACATCGACTTCCAAAGGATTCTTCTGGTTAAGATAAATAAATAAGTATTGATTATGAGTTCAAACCGTTTATTTGTCTAGTATATCAGTTGCTTCTGTGACGGCGTGTTGCAGGAACAGTATAGTTTGATATAACACTATTTAGACTACAATAGCTATGGATACACCTACTACTAATAAGTAAAAAAACAACATATTAATTATAATACTTAACGATTTTAAAACTATTAAATGCGCATTAATACAAAAGTTTCCAATAATATGAAACTTTGTAAGTTTGAAAGTTACCTGATTTCCCTAGTAAAGGCACGAATGTTGGGTAAAAGTGTTCGAATGTTTTAATGTTTTGTTACTGTTTGCAACAGCAGAAAGTGCTTTTATTTTCAGATCAAATCGCTGCTGCCAGAACGTAGCTGTAAAAACGATGGTTGGAAAAATGAAAGATTACTTTCTAAAAACTCTGCAACCTCCGACTGTTTAGATAATTAATTAGGTTGCTAAATTATTTGATATTTATATTTAAATTATATTAATTTATTTATAATTATTTAATACTACGCTATTTTAAAAACAACGTAATTGGTAAAGTTATTAAAACATATAATAATAATTATAATAAGTTACCTTATGAATAATGTTTTATTAAATGATTTAATAAGTCTTAAATTATAGGCCTACAACTTTTTGTGAATTAGACACTAATTGTAAAGCATTTAGAGAGCCAGGTACAAAAGCGTAAATAGAGGATAAAGAGTCCAGCTGTTAATCAAAAAAGGCCTAGACTCTTTGACCGCATTTACAGGTTTTGTAGCTACTACGTTAACCATATCGTAAAGACTACCAAACCTGTTACAGCAACGCTTTTCTGACTTTTTTTCTACTCAAATTTGAATTATAGATTAAAAACTAATGGTTCTTGCCAGTTTTGATTCAATTTATAAAATTCCAAGGTCAGAAAACCTTCGCTGTCCCCTTGTAGACCTTGAACAGTTTTTCTAATCTACTAAGGACACTTAAAGATCTGTCTGCCTGGGCCACAGAAAAAGGCAGCTCAAAAATTTCAAATGTAAACCCCAATCGTGTGACCATTTAAAATAAATCTAATTTGGTAAGATTCAACTGCTCAAACTGTAGGTCAATCTTGTTAATTTCCAATATATAAAACAACTAATGTGCTTAATTGTTTTTATTCACATTGGAAGGAGAATACAGGGTCAAGACGTATTGCAGGACAGAGAGTCCGAATACACTCCAACCAGGGGTCTGGGCCTTTACTGATTAACAGCTGGACTCTTGGCCCCACCTTAACGCTGTCCTTGGCTCTCTTACCTGCTTTAATAAGTGTCTGATTCCGCAAAAGTTGTATAATTCAAGACTAAGTATTAATTAGTTTAATAAAACATTATTCATAAGGTAATTTTTTCAGTACTGTTACTAATTACGTTGTTATATAAAGCAGAACCGCAACCATAAACAAATCAAAATATCCTGAAGTATTTACTTAGAGTCTCCAGTCACAGTATGTTTCCAGTTTGTAAAAATATAGCCTATATATATAGGCCTAATAGACATGTCACTAGTTATTATATGATATATAGAATACAATAATGAAATATATACAGGGTGTCCCCGAACTCTCTGGACCCCTTTTATGGATATGTTCCTGGGATCCAGACAAACATATTTGACAATATAATCATGGGTCTAAGGTGGTTATTTTTTCGTCTGTCTGTCTGTATGTGTTTTTTACAAAATACTTAATATTTTTTGAAGTAGAAAAGATATTGAGCTCAAACTTTGTATACCTATTTGTTGCGTAACCTTTTATCACTGTACGATAAATTATAGCATTATTTTAAATATTTTCAAAATGGCTTCCGTTTATAATTTTTAATGTCAAATATCTCAAAAACCGCTAACTTTAAAACAACATTACAAGAGACAAAAAAGTTTACTTTTTTAATGGCAAACATAATGGGTTTTTTATTTTGTCTGTAGCTTAAAGGATAACAGAGATATTGACAAAAAAAGGCAAAGTGTATTTCTTGGTAGTTGTCAACAATAGTCCGAATTACTTTAGAAACAAAATATTTTAATGTTATTATGAGCTAAACTAATAAGTTGTTTGCATAATGTTTCGAGCACTTTCTGAGCTGATTCCACTACCAAAAATAATAAAAATGTTCATATATTCATAGGCCTGGAAATGCTTCGTTAGAGAGAGCTGGAGAAAGATTTTACCCGTGTTTCAGATTACTCACAGATCTCAAATCTTTAAAAATAAATTACTGAATTATAAAATATCCACCTTTTAAGTACAAATGTAACTGTAGCTTAATTAAGAAAATCAAATGAGAAATAACAACAATGTGATCATGTTACAAATAAAAGTATTAGCTGTTTATTAAGACCGAATTTTGCGTTTTGGGTCAAATATCGCAACAATTACTGCAGTTACAGAACTGGGACCTATTTTATTAAATTTATATGCTCATTTTACGTAAATTAAATTAAATTGTACACCTTAATTAACGCCCTTCATATTTCAATAGGGATTCGTTTCTGTGGGTAATCTGAAACATGGGTGAAATCTTTCTCCAGATCTCTCTAACGAAGCGTTTACAAACCTATGAATATATGAGCATTTTCATTATTTTTTGCTAGTGGAATCAGCTCAGAATGTGCTCGAAACATTATGCAAATAACTTATTAGTTTAGCTCATAATAACATTAAACTATTTTGTTTCTAAAATAATTCGGAGTATTGTTGACAACTACCAAGAAATACATTTTCCCTTTTTTTTGCCAATATCTCTGTTATCCTTTAAACTACTGACAAAATAAGAAAACAATTGTGTTTGTCATTAAAACAGTAAACTTTTTTGCCTCTTGTAATTTTTTTTTAAAGTTAGCGGTTTTTGAGATATTTGACGTTAAAAATTATAAACGGCCACCATTTTGAAAATATTTAAAATAATGCTCTAATTTATTGTACAGTGATAAAAAGTTACAATACAAATAGGTGTACAAAGCCTGAGCTCAATATCTTTTCTACTTCCAAAAATATTAAGTATTTTGTAAAAAACACATACAGACAGACAGACGAAAAAAATAAGCACCGTAGACCCATGTTTACATTGTGAAATATGTTTGTCTGGAACATAAGAACATATCTACAAAAGGGGTCCAGAGAGTTCGGGGACACTCTGTATAATAGGAAATAAATAAGAGTACTTTAATGAGCATTATGTAGGCCTTAAAGTTTGAAAATCTAACAAATATGTTAAATGACATCTATGGATTTATCATTATACAACTAGGCTTATAGCATAAAATTATGTTCAGAATGTTGGTTTTTTCTCTAACCAGTGCGTTGGTAAATTTTACTTCATCCCCTGTCATACTCATGTCAAAATGTCCCCGCCCGAGGCGGATTAATGTTTGCACTTTTTGTAAAAGACAGCAGGACTCTTAGTCCTACCCAGCAAACAATATAACCAATGCTTATGACCGTCTGAGCACCCGGACTCGTTATAAGTACACCCCGTCCGTTAGTTTTAACCAAGAATACTATTATTAAAATACTATGTGAACAGATATAATTGATATTTCGTTCACAATCAAAACTCGACACATTTTTGAATTAATATTTTTGGGGACAATAACTGCTTTAACCCCGAAAAATTATTATTTCGTGGTACTGCCGTGTGGGTTATTGTTTAAAAAAGCTTTATTTCTAAATGAAAAATTCCCGCTATACTTCTGAAATTAATGCAGCCCAAATAATGGGAAATTCTGTGAATTAGAGGTAATTTTATTATTTCTGATTGCCTTACTGAACTGGTTAATTTTACTATAAATTTACTTTTTTGTATACTTACAGCTTACTTACGTAACTTCAGCTCGCGTAATTATAAATCAAATATAAATGTCCCTATTAAGTGATGTGTTGTGTTGTGTTGTGTGTTACATGTTGTTTGTGAATGTTTTCGTATAAGTGTTTAATTTTATAAACTTGACGTGCATCAACGAATGTAAAAAAACTAATGAAATATAGGTTCTATAATGGCTGAATAAAAAAAGGCAAAACGTTCGTCACCAGCAAATAATAAATAAAAAAAAATTACTGAGAGCTGTAAATATACCAAAAACTTAATTTATAGTAATTTTATTCTTGACAGGAACACTAAAGCGTAAAAACTCTCATGCCGAGCTAATTTGATTCGAAGATCGAATCTGGAGGACGCTCCCAATTTAAGACCTGTCGAACTGCTAAAACTTCACAAGCTTGACTTTCAACGATATAATTAATCAACAACGTTACACGGTGAATCAGGGAAAATAAATTACCTTACATGGTGCAGCGTATGTGTAATGCGCGTTTATGCGTAAACGCATATTAAAATCAAATTACCTTACATGGCGAAGGCGTATGTGTAATGCGCGTTTATGCGTAAACGCATATTAAAATCAAATAACCTTATATGGTGCAGTGTATGTGTAATGCGCGTTTATGCGTAAACGATTATTAAAATCAAATTACCTTACATGGTGCAGCGTATGTGTGTGTAATGCGCGTTTATGAGTAAACGCTTATTAAAATCAAATTACCTTATATGGTGCAGCGTATGTGTAATACGTAAACGCTTATTAAAATCAAATTACCTTATATAGTACAGCGTATGTGTAATGCGCGATTATGCGTAAACGCTTATTAAAATCAAATTATCTTATATGGTACAGCGTATGTGTAATGCGCGTTTATGCGTAAACGCTTATTAAAATCAAATTACCTTATATGGTGCAGCGTATGTGTAATGCGC
>JAGFPH010013735.1:12717-25603 GCA_018207615.1 Philaenus spumarius | reverse complement strand
ACATCTGCGAAATGGACTATCGAGTGTTTGCAACATCTGCGAAATGGGCTATCGAGAGTTTGCCACATCTGCGAAATGGACTATTGAGTGTTTAAGGCACCCCGTTTTTCTGATGTGTAGGGTATCAAATTAATAAATCTGCCTGTGATTTTTCAGTGGTGCTTATTAGTTGTTATTATTACGTTTTACGAAGTGTAAATAGTAACAGTGTAATATGTAAACAGTAACATACCGATATTTTATTTCTTTTAAAATACATCACAATGGCTCTAAAAGCACTTTATGTTATTACCTGGTAAGGGTGTCTCTTTATACTTGTCACCTTTCCGCCTGTAATTCCAAACACTGACTGCACATCCTGTTTGCTTGATGCCGGGTTGGACTCGACGATGAAAAATAATCCTTAACAAATCAAAAAGAAAGTACAAATCATGATAACTATTCATAATGTATTACAATCTTACTTGTTAATTCCATGAGGATTATTTGTGAGATCAGCCACGCTTTTATTTCTTGGCCTATTTTGACGATTGATATGGGGGAATTAAAGGGATTTTTCTCTAGATGTTATTCCAAAAGTAATTTGTTTTATCCTCAATCACTAGGACTCTGCCCACTTAGGCATCAAACTTCCCATTTTTATCTTATGGAAGAAGTATTTGATTGAGTGCTTGTCACATGTGTTTTATCTTAAGTAATCTAATTTTAATAAACAGCTGTCTTCAGAAACTAAATATTTCTATTTATAACCTATCACTGTATTTACATTTTTATTTTTTATAGTGTTTGTTTTCAGTTCACTTAGTATTTAATGTTTATGGTGTATATTATAGTTCTGTAAATTTAGTGAGATTATTATTTTTTTATCATCTGGAATAATCATACAATATTTTGATTTTAGACCTACGGAGTAAATTTTTTACAACCATGAACATATAATAAGGAGCACATTCCTCTAAAATAGTTATATAAACCAATGTAACGATGATGTTTTTGATAGTGCTACTAGTAATTCGGCCGACACTCTCATAGCACCATCACTGAACAACTGCTCAAGCGCACTAGCTCAGTATTCCACTGCGCATCCTTGCTTCTATTTCATGACTTAGTAGTTCTCCTGTTCCTACTTGGTTTTCCCTTTATTTACTCCCGTCGTTTCTCTTCTCTTCCGAAGTTTTAAACTTTTCTTTCGGTTAATCCAGATTTCTTTCCAGGAAAACTATGCAGTATAGGCATAGATCACGTCCTTAGATTTGTGCAATATCGTCCCTCCTAAATTCGTTTCTTTTGTTGCCTATTGCAGTACCAAGTCAATCAACACTCCATAAGGACCTCGTTGTCGGACCCCAGTTTTTACGCTAAAGACTTTAATTGTCTTACCTGATATAAATATACTGAATACGTTCAAATCAGCTTTTAAGAAAATGTTCAAAAAGATGCCTGGCCTTAATCCTCGATCCGTTTCGATCGATTTGCGGTTCAATCTTTTAACCCTTTGCATCGCACCATTACTTCTTCTCCATTACACCAGGCACGAAATATTTTTCACTATACCTTGGGGGAACAATAAAGTGGAGAACTGCCTACTGAAACCAGAGTTTTTTCGTCAGCCAGTGAGGTACAATTTCTTGACGACGGGCAGATCATTCTTAAAACCAATAGTGACTTTCAGAAAGCAAATATCTTGTAGCAACGTTACTATGCAGATACGCTTAAATGAAGAGAATATCTTGATTACTAAATGGAGTTCATGTCATGATTTTTCCAGAAAAATGATTCTCAAATTAAAATTATGTTTGATCAAACTCGAGGTGCAGCTGTATTTTGTAAAATTACAAGTTATATTAAGTTTTGCCTGTTTCATGTTTAAAGCTAATTTATGTCGTAAAAGTATAGAAATTATCAAGCACTTTTTAAAGCACATCTTAAAAAAACATTTTCTACTAGTACATTTTCTAGTAAAATCATTTTCTTCATCTAGTACTACGTTGTGTAGATTTTGATTTAAAACCTATAATCTTCATCTATACTTCTTATAAAAGCCAAATACCATTGACTCATTGACTCATCACAGTTTCTCCAAAACAACGAGGCCTACAAACATGAAATTTGGCACTAATACTCTTTATAGGTTCTAGACGCGCACTAAGAAAGCGTTTCTGAAAATTCAAAATTTTAGGGGGGTTTTGGGGGGTCAGAGTTACTAAATCACGTTTTTCTAAACCTACCGAACAGATTGGTATGAAATTTGGTATGTAGCTTCCTCTAGGGCCATAGATGCTCGCTAAGAAAGGGTTTAAAAAAATTCGAAATTTTAGGGGTTTGGGGGGGGGGTGAAAGTTACAAAATCACGATTTCTCTAAAACCATCGAACGGATTGGAATGAAATTTGGTATGTAGCTTCCTCTAGGGCCCTAGGTACTCGCTAAGAAAGAGTTTTAAAAAAAAATCTAAATTTTAAGGGAGGTTTGGAGAGGGTCAAAGTTACTAAAAATCCCCATAAGAAATACATAGTGTAATATATTTACTGATATAATACATTTTTTGTTAATATACATTTAACTTTGATTTGTTTATCCTCGCAAAGCCGGGTCGGGCCAGCTAGTTTTATATAAAATTGATTAAAAGTAACTCTTAATTATAACTAAACTCTTAATGGACTACAACCCACCTTATCCAGTTAGACTATTTCAGTAGGTGGAACCCCTCATCCCAAAGAATACCATGGTTGTTCGTTATGACATGCTCAGCGATTTTAGACCGATCAACCCTCTGGAGAAAGAGAGTTTTCAAATGGACTGCCATAATGTCGGTGAAGGAAAACTGTATTTCCGTAAGTGCTTTCTATTTCCCTTTAATTAAAAATTAAGTACAGAGACTTTTTAACAGGCCTAATATAGGAATTAATAATACTAACGTAGTGGGAGGTTGAACCTTTGAATGACCTACGATTGATCCCTATTCAGTCAACCTGTGTTAGGCGTTCGGAAAGGTTGCGCTAAGATCTAGGACTTACATCACCTGACGACGCGAAGTGTTATTTTTTCTTCGCGAAACGTCGTGATTTTGTATATACTGTATTTTGTGTTGTGTTTGTGTTTGCGGTGTGACGTAAAGCCTTGCTTCGAAGAATGTTATATTTGACGACAACGCGTCCTGTATCAGCAGTTATATACAATTGGAACAGCAATAAGGTGGGTGAAGTCCATTTAGAGTTTAGCAATTTATCTACCACCCCATCTACAAAATGTCTTTCAAGATTAAAAGTTGCTAACTAAAATTAATAACGGGTAATTCTTTAATTTATTTCTAGAAGTAAAACGTATTTTTAAATGTTTTTAAACGAAATTAGAAGCCTTTATAATATTAATATGGAAATACGAGTTGAACTAAAAGATGTAGCCTAAATAAATAAGAAAATTACATCAAAATTTTTTTAAATGTAATTTTTGTTGATCGCGTTCAACGGCAAAGTCCAAATCCTAATTGGCAGCAACTTTAGAAATAATTCGATCACGCAGCTGAACCGCCGTCGTGAGTTGAGCGAATTTCCAACTTTAAGGTTTGTATGTTTTATGGTTTCAACCGACTATTTGGAAAACCGGTCTACTCACGATGACGCTGAACGCGTGTACGAAATATATTAGTAGAATTTGTATGCTCCCAAGCCTCCAGCTTCGACTCACGCAATGATTCGTTCAGTCCAACCATGTGACCTCGGATTGTGGACTGCTCTTTGCGAGTTTGCACCTCGACTTTCGCTTCGCTCGCAGAGATTATTTGATCGATTTCGGGACTACCAGACGAGCTATAATGTCGTGTAAAAAAATGTGCAGACGAACCGCTAAAATGTATCATTATATTACGGAAAATCTCAACAAACGTTTACTTCATGACAAAAAAGTTTTTTCGGTTGTTGGATTGTTTGGCTAACGAACTGGTCAGAGCGACATATAAATCCAACGTGTGCTCCAAATTTGGACGAAATATGCGGCCGTTAGAGTGCGACCACGTATATAATTTTTAATGACACCCCAAAAATTGTTCTGGTGACTATGGTCGGTGCTCATTGACTACTTCCGACCTTAGGTCTCACCATAAATGACAGATTTATCATGATCACACGTTTTATGGTTATTATCCCCATACCTGTTACTATTCCATTGAGAGATATCACATTCAAAACGTTTTAAAGTTATTATTATACAGGGTGTTTGCTAAAAACCCTTCGGGACTTTGGGATATGATTCCTCATACAAAAAGTAAGAAACAAGTTCCTATAAACATAGGTCCGAAAACGCTTCGTTTTCCAGATATCCGCCATTTTGTTTTTTGTACAAAATAATTCATATCTAGAGAACGGTTTGACTGATTGAGTTCAAACTTGGCACGAAGTTTAACCTGTCAATGATATACCTCAAGAAAAATAAACGATTAAATCCAATCATGCGTTTCAAAATGGCGGCTGTTTGAAAATTTCAAACCTAAATTACTCCAAAACCGTACATTTTAACGAAAAATGTCAAGACACCTTTTTCGTAGCCCTTTTGATTTCCTATCGGATGGTGTAACTGTCAAAACAATCGGATGAAGGATAATATCTAAGTTAAAAGGTAATGACAACAAATGTCCATACAATATTGTAGTAGTATTTACCGTGTTGGTATAGGATGCCGGGTTGAACAAACCAATAAGTACACATAACTTAACTGTTATCCTTCATCCGATTGTTTTGACAGTTACACCATCCAATAGGGAATCAAAAGGGCTACAAAAAAGGTGCTCTTCATCTAGGGCCCTAGGTGCTCCCTAAGAAAGGTTTTAAAAAAATTGGGGGGGAGGGGGTAAATTTACTAAAAAAAACAACCGAACGGATTGGAAAGAAATTTGGTATGTAGCTTCCTCTAGGGAACTAGGTGCTCGCTAAGAAAGGTTTAAAAAAAAATCGAAATTTTAGGGGGAGTTTGCTTGGGTTAAAGTTACTAAAAAAAACACCTAACGGATTGGAATAAAATTTGGTATGTAGCTTCTTCTAGAGCCCTAGGTGCTAGCTAAGAAAGGTTTTTAAAAAAATCGAAATTTTAATGGAGGTTTGCGGGTCAAAGTTACTAAAAATCCCACCGAATGGATTGGAATGAAATTTGGTACATAGCTTCCTCTAGGGCCCTAGGTGATCGTTAAGAAAGGTTCTAAAAAAATTCGAAATTTTATGGGGAGTTTGTTGGGCTTAAAGTTATTTTTTTTTAACCACCGAACGGATTGGAATGAAATTTGGTATGTAGCTTCCTCTAGGGCCCTAGGTACTCGCTAAGACAGGTTTTTAAAAAATCCGAAATGTTAGGGGGGTTTGGGGGGTTAAAGTTACTAAAAATTCCCATAAGAAACACATAGTGTAGTATATTTATTGATATTTTTTTTTTTTTTTTTTTAATATACATTTAACTTTGATTTGTCTACCCGTGCAAAGCCGGATCGGGCAGCTAGTATTAAATACAATTATTAATTGTTAGTGATAAGATAAATTTAATTGTTAGGCGATGAACATCAAACTGTAATTTAATTGGTAGTATTTGGTAATTAATTATTATTGTCATATCAAAGGAAGAAAAACTCTATATGTAAAATATGCTACAATTAATTTTGGTTATAAAATACAATGAATTTTCTGCTTTTACTTTAATTCATTTATTTTTCACTAAATGTTTCAATTTCTATATTTACTTTATAAATAATAAAATTTTAACACTATTCCACACAACAATTTTTAATATTCAAACGCATTTCGATGACCGAGTCATCATCATAAGTGATGGTACAGTTACAAACATATAACTAACTTAATAACAATATGGTTCTCTATTATATATAGACAGTGCTTCATTAAGAATGTAAAATAAATATGTAACGTCCAATAAGATTACAGTGAGGAGATATTGATATAAAAGAAGAACAAAATGTAGTACACTCTAATATAACGGATATAGAGACATACTGTAATGAAATAAAGTAGGCCTATCTAATTCGGTCAAAACAATAATTTTGAGAAAAAACTTTTTGTGAGAAACTTTTATTCTTGTGTTATGAATATAGTGTTTCTTTCATATTATGTTAGGTTCCAGTAAAAATTTAATTTCTTTATTTAAAAATACAGTATCTTTATTAATATCTATTGAATATTTTTGACAATTATATTTTAAATTCTAAATAACTATGTCTGTATTCAGTTACAAAATATTATATTTACTAAAATGGGTTGTCTTTGTTGAATTAGAAGGAAATATACCTAGAATAATACTATTGATTCAACTTACAATAAAATAATCAGACGTGTTTAAAAAAAAAGATAATATTAAAGCTAGATGTGTAACTAATTTACGCAACAATTAAAAGATAAATAACTCACCTAAAAAGAAAGTAAACTCAATAATTACGCTGACGAAATTCATGACTGGAAATATATTGCAAAACCGATTTCAAAAATGATTTAAAACGTTTTCCTGAAATTTGACTGAGACACACCCACCGAGTCCCAACTGCTAATGAAAACAAACGGGCTGGAATTTCTTTGAAGGAGTAATTTTCCACTTTTAAGAACAATATATAATACCTATTTAATTGTATGTTTTCTGAAACAGTCACGCATGCATTCCAGAAGCGGTGTTCTGAAATTATCGAACTGAAAGCAATCGATTAAGCCAATTGACAATCCAGTTTAATGGGAGCCGAACAGGAAGTGGTGCGGTAAATACGATAACACCGTTAATGGCCTATTAATCGGTCAACTAAAATGAAGACTCTTCAAAAAAAAAAGTGCTAAAAGAATATAACGTAAGATCGTAGGCTTACCACGGTGAAAAATATGCGTAGAATGAAACTTGAACAGAGACTCTCGTAAATATAAGGCGTGCCACCCTAACTTGTGGCAGCCCAAACTGACCTGCAGGGTTTATTATCCGTCCCGATTTGGACGAATTTTATTTTAGATCGATTTGGACGAAACTCGTTTTACGATTTTGGGACAGTCAACTCTCAATAATTACCCGATATTTCTGTAATTCATATCCGCGAGCTAAGCTTCCGGTACACCTGCTAGTCATTCATAAACATGTTTTTGTTTGTTGTAAACAATTTCCAAGAATTTATGTTTTCAATTTACTGTCTATAACTTTAATCCATATTGTTTTGTTTTTTTCATCACACTGTATCGTAAATAGTCACTTTCATTGTAACGGGAAAACAAACCAACAATAAGTAGGCAAATTAAATGAAGAAAACTAGGAATTCTTAAAACGTTTTTAATTTACAGTTTAAAAGTTGAAGTTAACATTCAAGGTACAGTTGTTGTTATTACTTATATTTATAACCTTACTAGCTGACCCGTACGGCGTTGCCCGTGGTGGTTGGTATTTTCAGTGTTTTTAACGTAATTGTATTCTTTCTAAGTGTTCAGTCAGTGAGTGGTATTTGGCTTTTATATATATATAGATCTTAAATAATAAAAGCACTATTGTCATAATAATAAAAGATCTGAAATTATGATTTTAGTAAGTTTGATCCCCCAAACCCCTCCTAAAATTTCCAATTTTTTCAAACCCTTTCTTAGTAAGCACATATGGCCCTAGAAAAAGCTACATACCAAATTTCATTCCAATCCGTTCGGTAGTTTTGAAGAAATCGTTTTTTAATATCTTTGATCCCCCCAAACCCCCCTAAAATTTCGAATTTCTTCAAACCCTTTCTTAGTGAGCACCTCCCTAGAGGAAGCTACATACCAAATTCCATTCCAATCCGTTCGGTAATTTTGGAAAAATCGTGATTTAGTAATTTTTACCCCTAAACCCCCCTTAAAATTACGATTTTTTTCAAACCCTTTCTTCTTTCTTACTAAGCACCTATGGCCCTAGAGGAAGCTACATACCAAATTTCATTCCAATCCGTTTGGTAGTTTTGAAGAAATCGCGATTTAATAACTTTGATCCCTCCAAAACCCCCCTAATTTTCGAATTTTTTCAAACCCTTTCTTAGTACGCACCTATGGCCCTAGAAGAAACTACATACCAAATTGCATTCCAATCCGTTCGGTAGTTTTGAAAAAGTCGTGATTTAATAACTTTAATCCCCCCAAAACCCCCCTAAAATTTCGAATTTTTTCAAACCCTTTCTTAGTGAGCACCTATAGCTTTAGAGGAAGCGACATACCAAATTTAATTTCAATCCGTTCGGTAGTTTTTGAGAAATCGTGATGAGTGAGTCAGTGGGTTTTCGCTTTTATATATATAGACTAGCTGACACATACGGCGTTGCCCGTGGTGGTTAGTATTTTCAGTCTTTTTAACGTAATTGTAATTTTTTTTGAAGTGTTCAGTTAGTGAGTGGTATTTGGCTTTTATATATATAGATCTTAAATAATAAAAGCACTATTGTCATAATAATAAAAGATCTGAAATTATGATTTTAGTAACTTTGATCCCCCCAAACCCCTCTTAAAATTTCGAAATTTTTCATACCCTTTCTTAGAGAGCACCTAAGGCCCTAGAGGAAGCTACATACCAAATTTCATTCCAATCCGTTCGGGCGTAATTTGAGGATGATCAAAAACGCATTGAAAACGCAAAGAAAAATGCAAAAACGCCTATTTCTGGCGTAATTTTGGGAGAAACTCAAACATTTTTTAACAGACTACTTTTAGGCCTTAAACGAACCTAAGTACCAAATTTCAACATTTTCTGCCAATTAGTTCTCGAAAACGCTGAGAAAACGCAAAAAATCGCTAGAAAAACGCGAATATTGGGCGTATCTTTGGGATGTTTTCAAAATCCGTTCTTAGTGCGCGTCTAAAGGTCCAACTGAACATGCGTGCCAAATTTGAACTCATTTGGTTCAGTAGATTTTTAGTTCAGCTGATGAATGAATCAGTGCCATTTCGCTTTTATATAGATAGATTAGCTAGCTTGTTTTGTAATAAGTTTAAACTTTCAATGTTTTGTTCTTCTGGTGGATTGTTTTATCGCATCATCTTGCAGTATGATGAAAAGTATCATACTAACTCGTCCCGAAAGTGTCTTTTCCAGTGCATGACTGAGTTATTTCCAGTCCACGAAAAACGGCCACTTTCGGTACTAGTAATGTACCATAACGTTAGGTCTACAATAAAAAAGTGTTATATTTGAGTAAGTTGATGAATTATTATTAATGATTGTTTCAGTTTAATAAATATATTTTATTATTGTTGTCATTATTAAACTTGTATCTTAAAAACTGTCTTGTGTTCAGCGTTAAAAAATAAATAGCTGGGAAGACAACAGCGAATTTTAGAAAATATTTGTACATAAACTGTTTCGTTTTTCTTAAAATGAGTGGGATTACTCTGTACACTGAAGTGTTTTAAATTGGAATACTGTAATCAGAAAGGAGTATCCAGCGCAAACACATTCAAGTTTTGAATTTAGGAACACTGCTTGGAGGGGAACGTGGACGAATTAATTGTGTGTGCAATTGACTTAACAATATTACAGCTTCATGAACATTATATCTACAGGCTATCTTTCGCCTGCTATAACATTGAATCAAGTATATCCAATTACATTATCAGAAGGAGCTTTCTAATCGAAAATTAATTGACAAAATAAGATCCACCATTTCAATCAATATTTAATCCCAAGATTAACTCGACTTCGTTTAAAACAAAATTTAAACTGCGGTTAACGGAGGAATAAACCAAATAATAAAAAACACGAGCTTTTAAATGATCGTTTTAAGCAAATTAACTGAATTTAGTGTCTTTTTTATTTGTTGTCCAGGCTATAATGTATTTGTAAGAGTTGACCCTTGTAATTCAACCTTGTGTCGATGTCAGTAGTCTACACAAAGATGTGTGACGATAGCTCGCACATGCGCAGGTAGAATTGCTCTGAGCGTTTGTTGCATCGTGTTCAATCGGGAACATGGCGTCCGGCACTGCTACGAGCGCTCTACGGCTGGTTTTATGCAAGGCGTTTCGCGCCCGGCGACAGTCGCCCGGCGTTCCTAGTTCTATTGAATCAAATTGGAGTATTTATGCACAACGCCCAACATTTTTGTCGCCGGAAAGTCGCCGGGCGTTAATATATACCGGCGACAGATATTTAAAACGCTGCTTCCGAGATTGTCGCTCGTAGGCTCTAAATACATTGAGTCAAATGGTGACATTTATGCAGGGCGTTCGGCGTTCGGCGTCTGGCGACAAAACAGTGGACAGGTCTTTGCTCTTCTTGGAATTTAAGGGGTGGGCCAGGGGTGGGAAAGGTTCTATTATTTTACCTGAAACCTGACAATGAGTTAACCTGATAATTATTGTTATATTATTATTTAAATAATTAATCAAATAAAATTATTCTGATAAGGTGAAATGAGTTCTTAAATGGAACATCTTATTAATTGAAAAGTAATATCAAATCACATCTGTCAGAATCAACGCCTTGCATAAAACCAGCCTACAAGTAAAGCGCCGTCTTTTAAAAATAAGCGCCCCCGGACCACTGATTTCGTTTTCTATCACTCATCATGGCCGCCGAGCCTGATCAAAAGTGGCTTCACTGCCGTATATTGGTCTCTTACTGAACAGCACCTCTTTGTTTGATTCCAATGCTCTGTGCATCCCACCCTACTCAGATCTGTCCTAATCATATGTAGTTTTCGTGAATCAGAGTATACAAATTAATAATTCGACCACGCATTTGAACCGCTGACGTGAGTTGAGCAAATTTCCAAAATTAAGTTTATAGGCCTATGTTTTAGGGTTTCAACCAACAATTTCTGAAATTGGTCTATTCACGACGGTGCTGAATAGCTGCAAAATTGTTCGCACAACATTTCGCATATTGGGAGTATCGTCAATACACAAAGCATTGCGTGCTTCGCACGCCAACCCCCGTATTAAGAGTATCTTCAATACACAATGCATTACGTGCTTCGCACGCCAACCCCACGATGGAGTCCATCACATGGCTTTGAACCGGGTACTTCAATGGTATTTTACGTTTTGATCGATTTTGTGGGAACAAAGCGAGCTATAAGGACAAGTAAGAAACAAAATGTGCAGAATAACATCCTACATTTATATTTGTAGAAGAAACTCAAAAAGAAATTCATTCTCGTAGGAACAATCTCAAAAAATAGCTACTTCTGGTTAATAAACGTGCTTCCGATTGTTGGATTTTTTTGCTAACAAACTCGTCCGAGCGACGTAGACAACGAACATATGTACCAAATTTGAACTAAATCGGACTTAATCTTTTCAGTGTCACGCCCGTATATATACGTTTGTGCTATTATAAACGTCTCACGAATACAAACCATACAGACTCACATAATAAGGACCGAGCAAACTTGTAACCGCTCCTAGATGGTGCTGATAAAGTATCTTTTCCTTTACACGTAATATTTAAACCGATAGTAAAGTAACTGAAGTATTGTTAATTTGTCAGTTTTCTTTAATCAAGCCGCAGCCTAGTGGATAACGTTGCGTCTTCCTGATCAGAAGATGCCGGGTTCGAATCTAGGCTAGGGAGACCAGATATCTAATCATATCTGTGGTTTGAGGGTAGGAGGGCGGAAGTAAATCAAACGGTGGTTGGCTCGCTTCCAAGCTGACGGGATATGACTAGATATCTGGTCTCCAGCTGGGGCTGTTTTGAATAATTTTACTAAAGTATATGTATATATATATTTACTAAAAAAAAAGAAATACTAACCATTTGATTTCTTGATTTTTAGGACAAGTAAATAATCATTTTGGTTATGTTGTTCAAAACCCGCCACTGAAAAGGTTAAAATGCGGCCGCTAGAGTGTGTTGAATATATATGATTTTTATTGACACCCCAAAACGTGTTCTGGGGACCATGATCGGTGCTCATTTGCTACTCCCGACCTTCGGTCTTACCATAAGGGCCACTCCAAAAGCGAATTTTTCCTACGGAAATTCGATAAAAATAGTAATTTCATGGTAGCTTACTCATGAAAGTATATATTGTACATCATTGGAAAAGATTCTTTCAATTAGGTTCAGGATAATATCTGAGAATACGTCAAACATGGAAACACAAACAAACTATACGAAAAAATCACGAGTAGATCAATTTCCCCAATAGCTGGTTAAAACCCTAAAACATACAAACTTAATTTTTGAAATTCGCTGCGTCAAATTATTGAACTTCATAACCAACGTCAAAACAATTTATTTATAACACGTAGTGAAACCGCAAATGTTTCGGTTAAAATTGAAATACCGGACAACTTTTTTCTAAAACCAAATCGCACTTTCACCCTGACCGGAGGTATTTTAATCTGTGTATATTTATTTGACATGTGTAATTAGTAATTTAAATGTCCGACCAAGCGTTGACGTTGCGGCAGCCGTGGTTTAGTGTTCGCTGTCGTTGTATTACACAATAAAACGTAGCCTATGATTCTGTCAGCGAACATAATTCCTACATTGATTTGGCGGCATGTAAATTTCGTGTTTGAATGTGTTTTCGGCAAAAAATGATTTTTACTTTATGAATTACAGTAAAACTCCAACTAACCGAACTCCAAGTATAAGAAACGCTTTCGGAATTTCAGAAAAAAATAAATAAGACAGGAACGTACTTCGATTTGCAAAATAATCATTCTTATTTTCAAATATCATTCTTAGCACTGCTAAGCACGCAATGCTATGCGTATTGAAAATCCTCCCAATTCGGGAGTTGGCGTGCGAAGCACGCAATGCATCGTGTATTGAAAATACTCCCAATACGGAGGTTGGCATGCAAAGCACTCAATTCATTGCGTATTGAGATTACTCCCAATACGGGGGTGAGCGTGCGAAGCACGCTATGCACTGTGTATTGAATATACTCCCAATAC
>JAGFPH010013735.1:0-12319 GCA_018207615.1 Philaenus spumarius | reverse complement strand
ATACGGGGGTTGGCGTGCGAAGCACGCTATGCATTGCGTATTGAAAATACTCTCAATCCAGGAGTTAGCGTGCGAAGTACGCAATGCATTGCGTATTGAATATACTCCCAATACGGGGGTTGGCGTGCGAAGCACGCTATGCATTGCGTATTGAAAACACTCCCTATTCGGGAGTTGGCGTGCGAAGCACGCAATGCATTGTGTATTGAAAATAAATCCAATTCGGGAGTTGGCATGTGAATCACGCAATGCATTGTGTATTGAAAACCCTCCCAATGCGGGAGTTGGCGTGCGAAGCACGCAATGCATTGCGTATTAAAAATACTCCCAATACGGGGGTTGGCGTGCGAAGCACGCAATGCATTACGTATTGAAAATCCTCCCAATTCGGGAGTTGGCGTGCGAAGCACGCAATGCATTGCGTATTGAAAATACTCCCAATACGGGGGTTGACGTGCGAAGCACGCTATATGCATTGCGTATTGAAAATAATCCCAACTCGAGAGTTGGCGTGCGAAGCACGCAATGCATTGCGTATTGAAAACAATCTCATTACGGGGTTGGCGTGCAAAGCACGCAATGTACTGTGTATTGAAAATACTCCCAATACGGGGGTTGGAGTGCGAAGCACGCGATTCACTGTGCGTCGGCCGCTTCTCATAGTGTTCAGTGTCAAGCTCACATGTGCGTCCTGAGCAGTACATGTGTTAAGTTCGAAAACGCATTGGCTACTGCCACAAACAATCATCTAACCCCGCCAAATTATCCTCTGCAGCAGTGGTGGGAGATATTAGGCTGCTGAGATTTTTTTTACGTTAGGCTATGTTTATGACTGACAGTCCGTGACTGTTACGCCGCTGGTAATTGTTAAATTTCATTCAAGCTGAAGTTCTTTTTTTATTAAATGATATAAATAATAACCTTACCTAATAGAATTTAACTTCTTTAGTTTAATTTAAGATCATACGTTGTTTTGTTTTTATGAAATTATTTAAATCGAGACTTAATTTTATTTTCAAGTAAGTTCGTAGTTTAAATTCAAGTTCAATTATTTAGATTGGTTTTGTTTCACAAAGATGATTGTTGATAAAACTTTGAGTCTTATTGAAGTTATAACGCTTTTGGCAAATACAACGTTCTGCTTTTACCGACTCTCCCTTCTTCGCGTAGTTACCCTTTTCACCGCTAAGCGGCGACTCCGTACAGAAACCAACACAGTCAGTAAGTCAAAGCTTTATCTGAGAATCGACTGCTGTTTTATGTCTCGTGAGTTGAATTGAACCTTGTCATGCAGTCTTCTAGAAAGGTCGGCCATTAGCCTGTTACGATCTGTTAAGACGCCGCAATGTTCTAGTTATGTCGTTATATTTTAAATAATTTAGTCGCGATTTTAACGACAGTGCGTCACTAATTAAGATGATTTTGTTTTAAGTCCTTTTCTTTGTGACGTTTTTAGACATTCGGGCCACCTATATTTTTTTTTTCTTTAATAAATATTACTTCTTACCGACTTACAACTTCTATCATTTGTCCTTACCGACAATTCCAAATAGTTATCCTTTTCTCCGCCAGACGTCGACTCCGTACGGTCCCTGCTATTCTATAAGGCACGGATTTTATCTGGCAACCGATCAGCTGTCCCTTTATCTCGTCAAGTGAATTTTGCTTGGTCATAAGATTGTACTAGTAGGTCGGACATTAGACCGTTACAAACGAAAACTTCAGACGCTGCCAAGTGGTCGTAATGTTGCCGAACTTTAAATAATTTGATCGGGGTAACGTGTGTCGCTGAAGAACATGAATTACTTCTAAGCCTTTTGTTTTCCGCATACCAGGTAGAATATTTTAGCTTTACCTTAATAATTATAAAATATTACTTGTAAAACTTAATTAGGTTATTTCCACTTTTGCTTCATGTACAACTTCCTAACTCATTTTGTTCAATTTATTAGAGAAACCTATATATTTCTTTTTTACAACAGCCTAAACTTAAATGTAATTCTTACAGCCTAAATTTTAAATGTAAATCTTACAGCCTACAAAACTATAAAGCCGATATCATTTTGGTTATTGTCAAGCCTAAACATTCTTCCACAAACAAGCCTAAAGTGTTATGCATTAATTAACTATAACTGTGTAGTATTTCTGCAGTGTAACAGATATTGAAAACTTTTAATAAGCTATAAGCAAAATATATTGCTGATATGTAACTAAACGTTAACATTTCTTTTATGTTACCATGTGGCTTACCTAACATGTACAGACAGTGTTATGCAACATTACACATGTTATATTAACAATCACAATCTATGTAGCAATTTGCTATTTGTGCTACAAAATTCAATAAAACAGTCAACTCAAAGAACTATCATTTTATGCTTATTTAAATAACTGCAAGTTTTCTAAAAAGGAAATTGTTATCTGTGTTATACAGTTAAACTGGTCCAACTGCAGGGGATGTTTAATGCAATGAGATAACCTGCAACTACTACAATTAGAAAAGGCCTACCTTGCAACTGAAAATTCAATACATAATCAAAATATTTCTACTGAGTTTTAATTAGAGACAGAAGTTAATTTAAAAATGAGAACTATCTGCATTTGTTCTTTTCTTTATGTTAAGTGTTAAATAGGCTGTATTTTTGAAAATAATTTTTGCACATGTGTACTATTTAGGATATGTTAGTGTTAAATAAATTGGGAGGAGCAAGCTAGCACGTTTCGGACTTCAGCCCTAAGGGCTACACTTTAGAAATTTCACACCTTTTTTTTTATATATATATAGAGAGACGTCTCATAATAAATTTTGTCTATTTATTTAATTATATAATTACCTTTTAGAGTTGGCCAACGACAAATATATATATTTTCTTAAAACAAATCCATGGTACTTCATGTTAAACTTTGTAACTTGTAAATCTTCTGTATAATTTCTGTAATTATTATTAAAAGGGAGGGTTTTTGAATTTTATTTTTTGGGAAGGGTTTTTTAAATTAAATTTAATAAAATATATATGTTTTCTTTTTTTAAATCTCAATCTTTCTTTGTATTAAGGGCATGTTAATTATCTTTTTGTATTAAGGGCGTATAAACTTTTATTTAACTGGGTTAATAAACCTAAAATTATACATATTTCTATGGTTTATTGAGGTAACCTCTAGGTATCCTGTGCATTGTAAGAGATAAGCTGAAATATTCCTGCTTTTGGTGATATTTAAATTCTAAGGTAAGTCTTGAACAGTACCAATCTATGTGGCCCAGTATTGCTTCCGTTCCCTTAATTATTCTTTTTGTAAGATTGGTACATCTTCTAAATACCAGTATTCACTGGTGCAACGACCACAGTTAATTGCAACAACTACATATGTTCTGCTGTTAAAGCCAACCATCAACATGCAGCTTTAATAAGTACTTTTCTGCGACAGTTTTCTTATTTAATGTAGCTATGAACCAAAAATCTATAATTTTCTAAAAATCTGTAGTGAACTTTATAAGGAACTTTGAATAGGCTGTGTACTTGTATTTCTTTTGTAGCAAAATGAATAATTTATAAAATTTGTCTTTTATATTTAATAAACTTGGGAGGAGCAGCTATAGCATATTTTGGACCTCAGCCCTAAGGGCTCTATATTAGAAATTATATAAATAATTTTTTTTTTATATAGAGAGACTTCTTACAATTTTCTTTATTTTTATTTATTTAATTATACTTAGCTTTACAGTTGGCCATAGACATAAAGATTAATTACTAAACAAATCCATGGTACTACATGTTAAAATTTTTGTAATCTTGTCTAATTAATTTTGTATGAATTTTGTAATCATAACTAAAAGGGAGGGTTTTTTACTTTCATTTTGGTGAGGGATTTTAAATTCAACTTAAATTTATATATGTACTTTTGTAATTTTATATTTTAATTTTTTTGTACTTTAAGGGCATGTAATTAATTTTTCTTTATCAATTAAGGGCGTATAAATCTTTTTTTATTTAATTTTGGTTAATAAACCTAAATTGTATCTAGTTCTTTGGTTTATTGACTTAACCTCAAGGTATCTTATGAATTGTAAGTGATCAGCTGAGACATTTCTACTTTTTGGTGATTTTTGACTTTAAAGGTAAGTCTTTGAACATGACCAATCTATGTGGCCCAGTATAGCTTCCGTTTCTCTATTTCTTTTGTAAGATTGGTACAAAGTTGGTAATCTTATTTTGTAAACTTATTGTAAATTCCATTCTTACTTTTTGTAAAAAAGTACTTACCTTTCGTATGATAAAATATTATTATTGACTTTCATTGTCTAGTAATGTTTAATGTTGGCCTTAGTCAGGTTCCTCGCAGCTAAACTCGACGTAATAAATTGATAATAGAGCGAGAGGCTGGGTTCTCAAGTTTGTAATGAATGTCTCACATGGGAAATAGAAATTGTACATAATTTCTGCCCGTATTAGGCAGTGCGTTTAGGTACGAAATTCAGGTAGGAGTATTGTGCTAAGTTCACACGGAGTGTATACTATAGTTGTGGACAGCGTAACTCTGAACCAGCAATAGGTTAGCTTCTTCCGCCCAGCCGACCCTAATTAGTGTCGCTTGGCTGCACTCAATGAAAACAAGTACTAGGTGCCTAATACCAAAAAGTCAGTTATTTAATAACTTTTTAAGTTATTGTCAAAGATTATTAAAAACCTATGGTTCTATAGGTCAAAATAAGAAAAAAAGTGTATATAAACATAGGCCCGAAAAAGCTTTATTTTCAGCCATTTTTTTCAGATATCCACCATTTTGTTTTTTGCACAAAATAATTCAAATCTAGAGAACGGTTTGACTGATTGAGTTCAAACTTGGCATGAAGTTTAATCTAACAATGTTATATCTAAAAAAATAAGCATTCAAAAATATATCTAAAATTTAATCCAATCATGCATTTCAAAATAGAGGCTGTTTGAAATTTTCAAACCTAAATTACTCAAAAACCGTACCTTTTAACGAAAGATATCAATACACCTTTTTTTGTAGCTCTTTTGATTCCCCATCGGATGGTGTAACTGTCAAAACAATCGGATGAAGGATAATAGCTAAGTTAAAGACAATGACAGCAAATGTGCATGCAATATTGCTGTGTTTACTGTGTTGGTATAGTTTGCCGGGTTGAACAAACCGATTATTACACATAACTTAACTATTATACTTCATCCGATTGTTTTTACAGTTACTCCGTCCGCTAGGGAATCAAAAGGACTACAAAAAAAGGTGTCTTGACATTTTTCGTTAAAATGTACGGTTTTTGAGTTATTTAGATTTGAAATTTATTTAATGTATGGTTATGAAGCAATACAAAGTTATTACATTAATACATAGAGTATTTCTTGTTCCTCCATATGCTCACGTTTTTGTATGAATTGTATTTTAGTTCCACTGTTCATTCATAGTTATTTTTTTAAAAGAAAAACTAGTTTGGCTATACAATTTGGTCGATTTACATCGAATTTAGTATGAAAATAATCGAAATTTAAATACAAAACGTAATATGATAGTGGTTTTTAATAATTTTTGAGAATAACTTAACTGACTTTTTGGTATTAGGCACATACATAGTACTTGTTTCCATTGAGTGCAGCCAAGCGACACTAATTAGAGTCGGCCGGGCGGTAGACGCTAACCTTTTCCTGGTTCAGAGTTACGCTGCCCACAACTATAACATGCCAGTGGACCAGTGGGTACTTGTATCTTTGAGTGCTAGTACGCATTGTTAGGGATACACACGAGTCAGGTTAGTTGTACACGAAGCCTATACAGGATGTCTAGAAAATACTGTCCCAAATTCCACCAGGCTATTCTACAGACGAAAATAAGAAAAAAGTTTCAATAAACTACAATGGATATTAGCCGTTATAAGGCGGAAAAATCGGTTTTTATATTAAATTATAAAATTCGATGTTTTCAAGGCCGGACTTCGGTGAGTGTCAATTGTTAGTCAAAAATACAAGTTAAATCAGAGCAAGGCTTATCTCCCAAGATGAACCTTGATCTAGGACACGTCAAGAAAGGAAATCTGACTTAGCCTGAAAGTAGCTGAGTTTTGGGGGAATGAAGGAATCCAGGAATTTTATGCATTTGTAATTTTCATGGTTTAATACGTAGCGCTAAACGCGTGAGTTACGGCCGTGTGAATTTCAAATCGTAAAAAGTAACACTACCAAAGTAAACAGGGGTTAAAGTTAAGGGAAAAGTTCAATTTAACTCGAAACTGAAAAAGTCAGACATTTTTGGAATCTACATAAGTAGACAAAAATAAAAGGTTAAATAAGAAAAAGTCAAATTATTGAAAATAAAAAAGTTAGCTTAAGTGTCAAATTTCACACACCCTAAAAAGGGAGAAATAATTAAAATCAAAGGTTTTCACTCACAAGAGTTATTAGAGAATGAATAGTTCTGTGTGAAAAAGGGAACAAAATGTAAAATTAAATGAAGATAAAATGGTGAGAGTTTTCACGCCTTTTAAAGTAATAAAATTTGAATTTTTGAATTTTAAATAATAATAAAGTAAAGAGATTTAGGGTTAGATTAACATTGTATCGTTAGGAAACCAGTAACTTAAATATTTTTCGCGTAGTAAATAAAAAACCCCCAAAGAACTTTTTTGCGATTGTAGACTAAGTCCCAGAAGAGAAAAAATAAGTAAAAATGGTGAAAAGTGTTAGAACTGTACAGGTGTTAAAGACAATCGGCGTAAACAAACAAAAAAAACTTTGAACGCGAAAGACAGTCGCGGAAGTCGCGGAAAAGCGTAGACGTGCCGCGCACGCGTAAAAATAACAGTACAGACACGATTCAAAAACGTACGGATAGCCAAAAACAATCTGGAAAATGTGAAAAAGGAAAATTAAGGAAAAATGAAAAGGAAAAAAAGATACAGCGATAAATCAAAAACAAGTAAGATGCAATGGTCAAAGTGGAAGGGATGAAGCAGTGGTTACAGAAAGGGGCGTCAACTAGCAACCAAATTAACCAGGGAAATTGGTGTTTTCCAGGAAAATGGAAGGAAAAGAAAAGAAGAAAATTATATAAATTTAACCAGTGCGAATTTAGACATATTTCTAGACCAAAAAAGTTAATACAAAAGGAAAATTAGCATACTGAAAAAATGAGGGAAAGGGCATGTAAGAAATGACGTCACGAAGTGTATAAAGGCTTGAACGCGGAAAATCCAGAAACTCACTCTAGATTCAAATTGTTACGAATGTAGACTTCACGTCACTGCAGCAAATATTATTCTACCAGTTCGTATACTACGTGTTATGCTAAAAAACCTTAGTATCACGAGCACTACTATTATATTTTTTCTTCGTTAAACTTAAATAACTTTCAAGTATAAACTACAAGTCAGAAGTAGTTCTTTAGAAGTAACTCTACGGCCTATCCAAATGAGTTAATGCAAAAATAACTCTATTTGGCGATACTGAGACGACATAGGCAATCCTTCAGGACATGATTTTCTAAACGGAACTTCACTTCTCACGAACCAAGGAAGAAATAGGATCAACTGTAACTCTACTAGATTCTACCAGATCTGCTCTTCAAGTACATCTGTAGCCATCATATCAACCCAACAACTTTAAATCAGAAAATCCAGGCTAGCAGACACAGCATCCTATCAGCTCCAGCACCAGCCCATCAACATAGCGGCATCCATCACGGAAAACCGGAGGTGAAAAACGCTGAATTAAGGTCTGTGTAAACGAGAATACGTTGTCCCCAATTTTAATTAATTGCCTGAGTAAATTCAATAAAAATATTTAAAGTACTGATTGAGATAGGTTAGTTTCAAATTAAATTCAAATCATAAATTAAATAAATGTAAATTCGATATTCATTAAATTTAAATAATAAATGTAAATAAATTAAATTCAAATAAATTAAAATTAAATTGATTATAAAATTAGACTGTCTGCCAAGCCTATTAGAAATTAGAATTATAGGTTTAACATTAATATTGGATAGAAATTGTATGTACAAGCAGACGGTGAGAAAAGTGGGTTGTTTATGTTTAATTTTGAAAAAGTTTTGATTTTGAGTTTTTAATAAATTAATTATTAATTTTTATACTGAAATACTGAGAGTAATCAATTACCTGTTTATGGTTATCCATTCAGGATAATTTCCTTTATTAGAAATAGTCTAATAAATGTGTTTAGCTGTAGAAATAATCAAAGCACAAATAAGGTAAGTTATAAGGGCTGTTCCACTGTTCTCATTTCCCTGAGATCAAAAATAATCAAGAGTTCTCGTAAATTAAATTCAGAGCTAGTAAACTTATTAATTTCTGGAAGCTAATTTAAAGTGTTATTGTCAGTCGAAATACTTATAGAAATAGGTATCAGACACCCAGTTGAATCACCTAAGCTAAAGTTAAAATTTTGGCTAAAGGCTTCCAGTAGGTGTTGTAACTTATTATACAACAAAAGAACACGTTGAATTGTTCCTTTGTAAAACATAAGTCCGAAAATGGTTGGATTTCGATTTATCCACCATTTTGTTTGTTTTACTAAACACGTAATACCTTTGGAAATAGAAAAAGATATTGACCTCAAATTTGGTGTAGGCCTACATATTTGTTACGTAATCTTTTACCCTTGCAGGAAACGAGAACGTTCTTGTGTATACTTTAATAAACGGTACCAGATAACTGCCACATACTTTCTCCCAGTTGAAACTTTATACCTTCCCAAGAGTAGCATAGGAGGTGGTTATTTAGAATTGCAAAAGTAGAACATTCCAAGGAAAATATTATATGTATGTAATACACAACCATATTAAGTTTCATATTAGTTTCATTCAAAATATTAACTAATAAATATTATTATTATTATTAAAACTATTCGAACAAATTTGCACCAAACATGTCATTAGGCCTGCACGAAAAAATATTTAAAAAATTTTGAAAACAACCCCCTTTTTGGCCAAAACCCCCCAAAATCAGTTATTATTATTATTACCTAAACGAGAAGTTTTAGAAAGATTCTGTTTTTGCATATGGTAGGGTACATTAAGTGCTACAAATAAGCCAAATTTTACCAAAATCGTTAGAGCCGTTTTTGAGAAATTTAGATTTTTCTCGTTTTTTTTGTAATTTTTAGGGGGTAAAACCCCTTAAAAATCAAAAATTTTGAAAAATTACAAAATTCTTGTAAATTTTCCAATACTACACCTAAATAAAAAATTTCATCAAAATCAGACCGTTGGTATGGTCTCCAGCTATGTACACATCCTTACAGACACAAAGACACACACACACACACACACACACGGACACACGGACAGACATCACCAAAAAAACACTTTTTTGGGTTCAGGGAGCACCAAAACAAATAATTCCACTAAAAATATTTTTGTGTTCATGGAGCACCAACACAGATAATTCCACTAAAAATATTTTTTTGGGTTCAGGGAGCAGCAAAACAGATAATTCCACTAAACATTCAAATTAGAAATGTTTACTTTCTCCACTACGTATAGGGTGGAGAAAGTAAAAATGGAGGCAGTTTAAAAATTTTCAAGTCAAATATCTCTACAACCGCTGATTTACAAAAACATTTTAGGAAACACAAACAAGTTATTTTTTTAATAAAAGTTTTATTTTTTTATTTTTAAAGTAGCTCAAACAATAACCAAGTTATCAGCTAAATACTTGAAACATAATTTCTTTCTGTAATAATTAGACAAAAACAATTAATTGCTGTTTTGGTGTAGACAATACCAAGGACTACTAATTTTCTAGTTTGTCACTTCTAAACTTATAATCACTCGTACAAACACTCAATCAAGCCAGTACAGTAACTATTACCATAGATCATGAATAATATTAGGTTATCCAAATACAATGCTATTACAGACCTTCGGACACATTTCTGTAACTTCTACGCTATAAAACTCTATACAACATTTCTATTTTTACGACAAACCATTGTTTTAATAAAAATTGTAAAACGGCAGCATTGAGAAAAGCTCGTTACTTTCGAACATTTTATTAATGACTAGGAGAAACCCCTGTTGGAACCTTCTATACACATAATCATGTTATGTTTTATTTATAATAAAGGTGTAGGATTAATAATCCTTAGCTAAGATGGTAAATAATGTTAAATGTTCAAATCAAATTATTTCGTATATTTTATAAAAGCAGTTACAGTAAAGGTTAAAAAATTAGCAAGGCTCAGGTTTACACTTTAATAAAAAATTAGATTAAAAGTTAGAAATACAAATAATTGCTTAAAAGTTTGAAATTAGGTGTTATTGGAAATATTAGAGCAAACAGCATTTTTATCTGTTATTTTATTCAATTGGTTGCTAGGATAATGAATGTAAATTTAATACATTCAAGAAATATTTGTTGGTTCAGCAGTCTAGGCCTAACCTGTGAATCCTTTGCGACTAAATTTAAAAATATTTAAATAAAAAATGTGTTTATCAAAATTAATAATAGCCTATGTTACTCAGGGGTAATGTAGCTTTTTATTAGTAAATCATTTTTTTCAATAGATTTAGTAGTTCCAGAGATGACCCCTTACATACAAACAAATTTTTTTTACCTCTTTATAGTATACTAGGGGAGACCCCTGCGTGCTCCGCACGCCAACCCCCAATGGAACCTTCTAAAAACATATGTTATGTTTTATTTATAATAAAGGTGTAGGATTAATTATAACCTCAAAACTAAGATGGTAAATAATGTCAAATGTTCAAATTAAATTATTTCTTATATTTTATAACAGCAGTTATAATAAATGGTTAAAAGAACCAGCAAGGCTCAGGTCTACACTTAAAAACCCTAACCTAAAAGCTAGAAATACAAAAATAATTGCTTCAAATTTTGAAATCAGCTGTTAATGGAAATATTGGAGCTAACAGCTATATTATCTGTTATCAATTGGTTGCTATGGTAATAAATGTAAATACATGTGTTGATTTATCATTCTGGGCCTAACCTAAGAATTTTTTCCGAATAAATTTACAAATATTGGAATAAAAAAAGGTTTTTATCGAAATGAATTATAGCCTATGTTACTCAGGGATAATGTAGCTTTTTATTAGTAAAACTGTTTTTCAATCGGTTTAGTAGTGCCAGAGATTACCCCCTACATACAAACAAACAAACACACAAACAAACAAACAAACTTTACCTCTTTATAATAAGAGTATAGAAGTATAGATATTGTGAATTAATTGTCTTTGGCCCAGAATTAATACTAAACGTATTGATAGAGAGTTCTGACATACCCTGTATAAAAATGTTATATATACAAAATTACTTCTTTCTTGTACCTCACGTTTTCATTTTGGTTCAAATTTTAAGTTTTTGATAGTTATCACTATTATTTCATTTAGGGCCTAATACAAATGTAGTTTTAGTTTTATTTTAGTATATTTTTAGATTTGGGAACAAGAGGACTTCGTATCTAAGAATATTTTATTTTTTCGTATTGTCCCAATTGGTTTATACAGGGTGCCCAGTAATTATGGGATCAAACTTCGGCGAATGGTTCTATGGGTCAAAATAAGAAAATTAACAACCCCGTAAGCAGCACTGCCGCATTACTATAGCCGAATTGTCTTCAGGAAATAACTACCATTAAATAATGGGAGTTTCCTATGAGTTTTGTTCTTTGTTCCGGGAAATGTTCCAAAAATAAATTTGCATAGGATTATAGTAAACTTAATTACCTTTTGAATAATATAGCTTAAAAATTGCAGTCGGGTTTTTGAGTGGGAGAAATTGCGTAATTACTTTACATTAATAATGAAAAAAACATTTATCGGGAGCTTCATATCAATTGTGTTCCTTGTTCCGGGGACTGGATCTGAAATAAAATTTCCACAGGATTGTAGTAAATTTAATTACCTTTCGAAAGATATAGCTCAAAAATTTCACACGGGCTTGTGAGTGGGAAAAATTGCGCCAAAACCTGACATAGATAATGATAAAATCATTCATCGGGAGCTTTCTATGAATTTTGTTCCTTGTTCCGGGGACTGTACCTGAAACACCTTTCCACAGGATAGTAGTAAACTTAATTAGCTTTGGAATGATATAGCTCAAAAATTGCACTCGGGTTTATAAGTGTGCGAAATTTCTCAAAAACCTTACATTTATAATGAAAAAATCATTCATCGGGAGCTTCGTATCAATTTTGTTTCTTGTTCCGGGACCTGTACCTGAATTACCTTTGCACAATATTTTAGTAAATTTAGTTGGCTTTCGAATGATATAGCTCAAAAATTGCACTCAGGCTTATGATGAGGGAGAAATTGCGCAAAACCA
>JAGFPH010013734.1:0-25610 GCA_018207615.1 Philaenus spumarius | reverse complement strand
AAATACTGCGTAAAAAACAGGAAATACCACCAGAGAAGAAGTCAGGCATCTATAAAATAGAGTGTGACGATTGCGATTGTTTTTACATCGGACAGACAGGCAGACCTTTCATAGAGAGATACAAAAAACATTTGCCCAAAAATAGCCTGTATGCTAATAGAGCTAGTTTCGTGCAACACATAATCGATAATAAACACTCTTATACAAATTTTGAATCTAACCTGACACCACTTCACATCATTAAAAAAGGACCAATGATGAATGTCATCGAAGAATACGAAATATACAAAGCATTTAAACAATCGCCAAATGACATTCTCAATGACAAGTTATCATTCCAATCAAACTCATTATTCGAGACGACAATGAGATTTGAGTAACTGATAAGACCAACCCAATTAACTTGATAACTTTGGCCTTACTGTGATGCCAGTAGTTCGCGGACCATGAAACTGCGTACACGTTTGAAAGTTGGTTAAATCAAAGTTTATGTGTATGTATTTATTTTTGTGTGTAGTGTTTTATGTTTTTTGTTAAAGTTTAATGTTGTGACGACCTCTACGGAGTGATATACTGATGATGGAGTTTCGACTCCGAAACGCGTCTTTGTAACAAGACAACGCATAGTCACATGACGGAACCATAAAGGTAATAAAATTTATTACTCAATATATTATATAATTGTGACTTGGACACCAACAATGAACATTAAAATACATATATAATTTTTAATTACATCCCAAAACGTGTTCTGGAAACCATAATAGGTGTTCGTTGACCCCTTTCGACCATTGGTCTTACCGCAATAGCTCATCTTTCCTATGGAAATTCGCAATTAATCAAATAAGTTGTACACACAATATTTCAAATAACAAATAATATTGCCAATAAATTAACTACAGTTAAACAACTATTACCCTAAATAGCCGTTTGTATACAACAACCTGGTGAAATTTGGGTCAGTGATTTCTACACACTTTGTAGAGATTAATAAACTTTGAGTTTGACAAGTGAGAAGGAATTAATTTTAAAAATATAACAATACACAAATTCTCACGCACATCCGTTTTATAATCAAACATGTTTCAACGACAAAGTCGTCATCTTCAGTGTTACATGAGCTATAACTAAAAACTTATAACTAGTTTAACCTAGGAGCTAGATATTTATACCCCTCTATAAAAGTGGGCGTGGTCTTAGTGTCTAAACAACCAATAGGGTTATAGAAAAAACAGAAAGTGAAATACCAAAATAAATATAATGAAATACAATTGTTAATATTGCTTTATGATTTTCAGATTTATTATTCAAATAATTTGATGTAACTGTTATATACTTGTCCAACACCATTCTGTAATATTGCCCTCCCTTTTCCTCCTATTCACTTTGGTATTTCACTTTCTGTTGTTACGATAACCTTAGTTCTTGTTTAGACACCAAGACCACGTCTACTTTTGTAGAGTGGTATAAATAAAATATGTAGCTTAGTCCTGTTAGACTAGTTATGTTTTTAGTTGTAGGCTCTTGTATCACTGAAGATGACGACTTTGAAGTTGAAACACCTTTGTAGAGAGTTGGAAGTTCTACAAAGATTAAAACCATTTTTTTTACCATTAGAGGTATTTGTAAAGATTTGTTTGATTTAATATTTGATCTTGAACTGCATTAATTGATGGGGAATTTTCAATTTCCTTTGAAATGGTTATTTGAAGGTTTGCACCAGTCCTTTTCAGATTTTTCCTTGGTTGAATTAGTTTGACTGGAGTACTACAAAAAAAAAACTGTCAACCAATTGGTCCGAAAATAATTTTATAAATGAAATTTAATACTTTTTCATGAGAGTACGCACATTTTTCCTTTAAATATACAAAAATATATATTCGCAAGTAATTAATTTTCAAGCTTGTTCAAACTAAATTAAAGTGTAGCAAGATAAATCTTTTCTAAAGATAAAGTTTACTTTTTCTGACTCACGTCTTTGGCTTCTCGTACACAACAGTACGAGGTGTTTTATCATCTTGATCCTCTTCGATTACACCGTCACACTCTACTAAAAATTTCACCCCACCTGGATACCTGCAACATTCAAGTAAGAACAATATTTCAGGTAGTCACAACTACTTTAATACTTTCACAAGCACCTAGGCATGAGACGTATTTAATAGAACGTGTATTTTTTTGCACTAAGTACAATCACAGTACAGCAAATTGTACTTAAATAGTAATGACCTTCTAGATGTCATGTACGGTACAAATATTACAAAAGGAGTGGTGATGTTCTGGAACTTCGTTTGCTGTGATTTGCTAGCATCGCCACTTTCAATCATTTTTAAGACACTTTACACGAAATAGTTTTGATATGAGGTCACTGATATGTCTGAGCAGAATAGGAAAAGGGAGGGGTGAGAGGCATTAGAGGGCTTGGTTTGTTGTTTAGGAACAAATTATTCACTGTCCAATTACTGATGGTAATGACAGCAAATGTACATGCAATATTGCTGTGTTTACTCTGTTGGTATAGGATACAGGGTTGAACAAACCAATTATTACACATAACTTAACTATTATCTCTCAGCCAATTGTTATGACTGTGAGACCATCCGATAGAGAATCAAAAGTGCTAAAAAAAGAGGTGCCTTGATATTTTTTGTTAAACTGTATGGTTTCCAAATAATTTAGGTTTGAAATTTTCAAACAGCCGCCATTTTGAAACGCATGATTGGATATAATCGCTTATTTTTTTTCGTGCCAAGTTTGAACATTATTGTTAAGTTGAAACATTTGTCTAAATATGAATTATTTTGTAAAAAAAACCAAAATGGCGGATATCTGGAAAACAAAGCATTTCCGAACCTATGTTTATAGGATTTTTTTTCTTTATTTTCACTAGTAGAACACGTCCTGAAAGTTTTTCCTGAATCACCCAGTATAATGAATTTTGCGTATCGCCTCCAAATGGTCTGAAACGTACAGAGACAAAGTCCTACCCTCCTCCGAACAACCGTTTTCAAGTTGGGTCGAGTGTAATAGCTCTTATTTTCTTCAAAAAATTCGGCTAAATGCCATGAAAGGTTCGTACATTGTGACTGAAATTTTAGCAAAAAATTAAGCCATTTACAGGTACTGATATTATGTTTTTTATAAACTTTGGAATTACTATTGAAATTAAGCTCAAGGAGTATATATTGCACAAGTATAAAGAAAAAACAACTCGTATTAAATGTTATTGATTATATAAAGTGGAAATAAAGGGTGCAGTTGAACAGTGCCTATACGAGAGCCGCCAATTCATAAATGTAATTTAAACCGATAGCACTTAAAATTACGATTTTTCTTAATTTCAAGTACTAAAAGTGATCTTTATTTCAATCGTTTACACAGAGATAATTATACTAAAGAGCTGAAAGTATTTAAGATGGAACAATTACAAAGCCATAATTATCGACTCCTATAAAAGCGAATGAACGTCCATACATACATGAGTAACATATAATATAACATCTGATTTCACCCATCACTTAACAAAACCCAGCATAGATTATACTTTGAGGTTATGTTTACAACTTCAATCATTATAAATTTCTTGTGAAGTTGATATTTTTAAATACGAGTTATAGAACTAATGTGTGCTATAATATGTTATAAGATTTTGTGAGGTTATAAACTGTATAAACCTTTCAACTATCAATATATTTGTTTATACAAATTTAAAGAAGAGATACCTATTTGTTTAGCTTCGGAAACTTTTGTACATCTTCATATCTATACTAATATTATAAAGAGGTAAAGTTTGTTTGTTTGTTTGTTTGTTTGTTTGTTTGTTTGTATGTAGGGGGTAATCTCTGGCACTACTAAACCGATTGAAAAAACAGTTTTACTAACAAAAAGCTACACTACCTGTGAGTAACATAGGCTATAATTTTCATTTCGATAAAAACCTTTTTTATTCCAATATTTGTAAATTTAGTCGGAAAAAATTCTTAGGTTAGGCCCAGAATGATAAATCAACACATGTATTTACATTTATTACCATAGCAACCAATTGATAACAGATAATATAGCTGTTAGCTCCATTTTTTTCCATTAACAGCTGATTTCAAAATTTGAAGCAATTATTGTATTTCTAGCTTTTAGGTTAGGGTTTTTAAATGTAGACCTGAACCTTGCTGGTTCTTTTAACCATTATTATAACTGCTGTTATAAAATATAAGAAATAATTTAATTTGAACATTTGACATTATTTACCATCTTAGTTTTGAGGTTATTATTAATCCTGCACCTTTATTATAAATAAAACATAACATATGTTTTTAGAAGGCTACATTGGGGGTTGGCGTGCGGAGCACGCCGGGGTCTCCCCTAGTAGCATATAAACATATTCGATTATTAATTTCTTCACTATAATATAACTTCTAAATCATTTGATCTATCAATACAAAGTAAAAAGCAATTAAAAGATAATATTTGTATCTTTCTTTAAATATAAAATAACATATAAACAAATTTAACAAATAGGCCTACAGCTTATGATTGTACACATTTACCGAATTAAAAATCCTCGTCAGCATAATTAGACAGGCGTGTGTAGATAAAGTCTTTTGTATTTAAATAGTAATTTTTTTAAATGATGTATTTCTGATGTGTATCTAATTAATCTGCCTGTGATTTTTCACGGGAGTTTACTAGTTTTAGATAATGTATATCATTGACACTTTCTTGATCCCAAAAAAATTAGCACTTTGTATAATCCTACTGAGAGTGAGAACCCCTGATATATACAAACTAAAACACCAATAGGTCATTGTTAATTAATTAGGCTACTGAAAATGTACACGTACCTGCCAACAACATTACTATCAGCGTACGCACTGTGAAGTAATATCTGTCCGTGCCGGAATTTGAGCTGTAATATACAAGTTGTCAAATTTAAATAACAGATGTCCCTATAATGTTAAACATACATTGATTATAATATTGTACAGGGCAATTCAAAACTGTGGTGTAAAAATAAACAACTGTTCTAAGAGTAAAACAAAATTTTGTTTGCTTCCTATAAAAGTGCTTGGTGTTCAATTTTGTTTGTGCATATTAGGTTAGTTTTAACCTAACTAACGCATATTATAATTATTGCCATCATTTGTGTGTTAAATTATCAAACAAATTATTATTATTTTAATTATCAAATTAAATTTGCGTGTGCTTAGTGTTTTGTCTGTGGTTGGTGTGTTTGACTTCACAGTCTTAGCTCTAAGATTGTAACGGATGGTTACAAAAATAAAAAATTATAGCTGCTTTTGTTATTCAGCCCCACGTTGGGAAAGCCATTTTGTAACGGATGGTTACAAAAAATAAAATAATTAATCTTCTTTGATTTAATAGCCCCACGTTGGGAAAGCCATTTTGTAACGGAAGGTTACAAAAAATAAAATAATAGTTATGTTATACTGTGTAAAAAAAAATAGGGTTCGGTAAAAAGTTCAAAAATAAAAAAAAATATGTTTTAAATCAAAATAAAAATGCTATATGTGGATTATCTAATAACCATTAATATCTCTTCAACACCTCCTTTACCTATTTACCTTAAAAAACAAAAAATCGTCGCTCATGTACCACTTAAAATTGCTTATGCACCTCCTAGGCCTATTGCCTCACTACAATAATAATCATCGCCCACCTTAACTCTTCATAACATCTTTCTTTCAACTTCAACGTACAACAATATTAATATTTCACCTTACTTCAACTCATCTTATTATTATAACCTTAAAACTCACCTTACTTAAACTCACCTTAAAAATCACCTTCACTTGACTCCCATAATCTCAATAATAAAAAAATAATAATCATGATAATTTGCGATAATCCACATATAACCCCACTTATGCTCTGTTTGCATATATTTATTTATAATTACTAATCACTGAAAGATACTTGTTAATTAACTCTATTTTCTTAGAGGTGGGAACCTGGCTCATTAAAGTAGTGACTAAATGGACACACGTGGCTATATAAAGAAATTCAAGGCATTGCGGCAAGACAACAATTATTTACTCGAACATGATCAAAAATGGATATTTACAGCAATTAAGAAACATAAACATAGTGATACATATGTACAAACAAGTCAAGAAATTATTTACAATTTCACAAAGTCTCCTGAACCATATCTTAAGTAATGACGCAATAGAAATTAAATGAAGTTAGCTTTTTTATAAATTGAAAAATTCTAATACCTGCAGACAAAAAATATGTCCAATGGCCATTTCTACTTACAGTTTCACTTGTTTTATTCGTCGCACTGTTTTTTACCTAGGATTTTTTGTAGTAAATTTAATTCACTTCCGAGGCCTACCCCACGCTAGTTCCAACAAAGCACATCGAAAGAATATCCGTCGATAAACAACCAATTTTACATGATCAGTTTAATATTTTTACTCACGTCACCTCCAAAGTACATTTACTTTACATTTTGACTAACTTGTCACTACTTTTTTTAAAGAAAATCACATTTTTCTTGCGATAACACACGCCGGCTTCATTCAACAAACATGAGCTATGTCGCCATATTGATAGAAGACGCTGCTACAAAAACGTTCCGATTCGTCCCAAGGAAGAACCAATACGTCTCACAACGTTCCAATTCTTGTGACATCTGTGTTCTTTTACATACATAGATTGATCCCCTCTCTCTCTTCCAACTGCTTTCATGATCACTGTACACACTATCATATTAAGTTTTCGATTTATTAAATTGTGCTCTGTACTGTTGTTATATTCTTTTTATTTATTTATTTATTGAACTGTTTATAGTCTTAAATACCGCTTCATTGTTCGCCTATAACGCACCACTCGTTGAAATAAAGTTTCTGTATAATTTTCACTTTTTACACACGCTCATATATTAATGTTTTTTAAGTCTGCTTTTACATTACCTACTTTTACAGTCTGCTTTTATGTTTTATTATTTGTTTATAAAAAAAAATGATTCTACTGTAATTATTTTGCGTCATTAAGAAATGTATTTATATGAAAAAATTAAATGATTAGTATTATTTATGTATTGCGTCATTTATTCATTTAGACCAAATCTCTGTTCCTTTAGTCACTATAGGAAACAGCTGATTCATTTCCTACCTTATTAATTTCTCTGTGACATGGATGTAAGTGTTACAAGATGTATCACGTAGATATTTAAGGTTAGTAGTAATTGTAGTTTTAATTACTCTTACATAGGCCTAGTGCCTGGGTTTATGTACTTTAGTTTTAGTCACTTGAGAACGGGAATTGATTTGTATTCCCAAAACGTTGTGTTTGATAATTTAACACACAAATGATGGCAAATGTCCGAACAAGTAATTATAATAAAATTCAACATCCATCATTAACTAACAATAACTTCTAACGCATATGATAGTTGTGCAGTTAATTAAATCTACTGTAACATTTTAACGAATGTAATTATCACAATGAAATGTAATTAGTTATGTTTTATATTAAAAAACTTCAGTTATAAATATGAAAAACATTTTCTTCGGTTTTTTAGGCAATAACTACTTGTCTGGTTATACTTAGTAACAATAAAAAGTAATTTGATCACGCAGCTTTAACTGCTGATGTGAGTTAAGCAAATTAGAAAAAATAAAGTTCATATATTTTAGGGTATCAACCAACTATTTAGAAAATTGACAAAGGCGCTGTACAGCTGTATATTAGTAGAATTTGTTTGTACCTTCCACCTAGACCAGGCTCACTCGTTGCTTCGTTCCACTTTCGATTGTTTTGCGAGTTTGCACCTTGACCTTGCGACCTCGGATTATGGACTGCTCTACTTCGTTCGCAGCAGATAAACTCGCTTCGCGTCATAGATCGCAAGCTGCTACCATGGTAAAGCCCTCCACGTTGATTTGAACTTGGTAGTTTTATGTCATTTTAAGTTTTGATTAGGGATGGGTCGATTCTCAAATTTATCGATTCTGATACCGATTCCGATTCCAAGAAATCGATTCCCGATTCTCGATTCCATCGATTCCAATTACCATAATTGTAAAGGAAAGTAAACATTGTTATTTAATTTTAACTGCATGGTTTTTTCACTTTAATGTTATTTGTTAATATTGTTATCGAACTAAGAGGAACGTAAATAAAACTGCTGATTTGGATTCATTATAAAATGTATATATATATATATATATATATATATTTCATTATACTATATAAAAAAGCTGTTTTCTATCTGTATGGACCTGGGTGGAAAGCCAAGGGACATAAAAATCACGCATAATTCTCATAATTCAAAATCGGTTTTCCCGTACCCAAAAACATATAAAACGTTACCCCACTCTGTATTTTCAAAACTTTGATCCATAAACGTGATCGTGAAGCGCTACGACTTTTTAACTGTCAAAATCGATTTTCCCGTACCCAAAAACATATAAAACGTTACTCCACACAGAATTTTCAAAATTTTGATTCATAAACGTGACTCCGACGCGCTACGACTTTTTAACTCTCAAAATCGATTTTCCCGTACCCAAAAACATATAAAACGATACCCCACACTGAATATTCAAAGTTTTGATCCAAAAACGTGACTCAGACGCGCTACGACTTTTTAACTGTCAAAATCAATTTTCCCGTCCCCAAAACATATAAAACGTTACCCCACACACAATTTTAAAAATGTTGATCCATAAACGTGATCCCGAAGCGCTACGACTTTTTATCTGTCAAAATCGATTTTCCCGTTCCCAAAAACATATAAAACGTTACCCTACAAAGAATTTTCAAAATTTTGATCCATAAAAGTGACTCCGACGTGCTACGACTGCTGATTTTATAAAGTAGAATAAACGTATTAGTTTTAAGTAAACAGCTGATTTTACCGTTCTCCAGCTTATTTTACAAATAAGAATAAACATAAGTTTTATGCAAACAACTTATTGATTTTGTCAATGGAAATATAACAGAAAAATCAAACAAGGTTGTTTTTTTTAATAAAAAGATGTTTTGATTAAATGTGTTGCTTTTTCGGTGTAGCATAATGATAAATATCGTACGTAACTCGTCCGGTAAGTTTTTCCGTGCTTGCACATGAAAATCCCGCACTCGGCTGCGCCTCACCCGGAAACTATCATGCTCGCAAGGAAAAAATCTATTTACCGGGCTTGTAACGTAATATACTATTAAAGAGTAAGGGTTTAACTTTTTAAGGACAACTTAAGAACAGAAAAACCATATAAAATAAATATTAGTAGGTATGGTAAAACATTCTTAATTTGATGTAAGTAGACATTTTCCCCACTAAAAGGTTTAGGCAATTGTTAGCTTTGTTAAGTAAACGCTTTTTGTTTTAGTTTTGTTCATGCGTAGACTGTTATTTGTACACAAGAAATCAAGTCAGGTAGGCTCAAGGTCAACCAGTTATGGATTCATTTCTTATCGTGTCTATTTATAGAATTAGGGTGTCTACTGTGACGAAAACTAACACATTTTATATATCGGTAACGAAAGTTAAAGTAATAATTCTATTTGTTTTAGGTCGGGTAAAACATTTTCTACAATTTTGGGACTTACGTTACCCGTGATTTATGATTTTTGTAGGAGTTCCAACGGAATGCCTTTGTTTTACTTGTTATTCATTCCCGAAAATAGCTACATTTAATTTCCACTTTTTCCGAATTTTACAACTGTCATTTAAATTACATTTTCGAGGACCTTAGGCGATGTAATTTAAATTAAAGTTTACGTCGGCGTTTTCTTAAATTAGCGCTAATAATATCCGGTGTCGTATTTTTTTGACGACATTCTTTCGTCATTTTATTTTAAATAATATTTCACCAATGGTAGTTCATGTTCATAAAATTGACACAAATTGTATTCGGACATCGATTTTTTGCGTGCATTCACTGTGGTACTTAAATTATGTTTTAACGCTATTGAATTTAACGCATTGTTTTTTATTAAATTGGACTAGGTTAATTGTACTTGGGTAACAATTTCTTATACGGACATTCCATTGTTCTCGGGAGTAGGTTTATTCACGGACATACGCTGTTGTATGGATTGCGATCGAATGCTGGCGTTGTATAAAATTAGCGCTAATAATATTCGGACGTCGCATTCTTTTGCGGACATTCCTCATTTTATTTTAAACAATATTTCACCAATGGCATTAATTTGGCACAAATTGTATTTGGGCATCGATTTTTTTGCGGACATTCACTGTGGTACTTAATTTCTCCGAATACTTTTTTGCGGACATTCACTGTGGTACTTAATTTCTCCGAATACTTCGTATTGGAATGAAACGGGATGTAACGACTAATATAACGAGGAAATATAAACCGGGGCCGCGGCAATCGGCGTACCGGACGTATTTGCAGAGATTGGTGGTGGCCGAACTCGGAATCGACTTTCCCGGAATCGAATCGATGCCGAGAATCGGTGAAATTGACTTTTGGAATCGAGAATCGACCCATCCCTAGTTTTGATCAATTTTTTATGGGAACCAGACAATTTTATAGATAAATAAAATAATTCAATCACATAGCTGAACCGCTTACGTGAGTTGAGCGAATTTCCAAAATTAAGTTTATATGTTGTAGGGTTTCAACCGGCTACTTGGTAAATTGGTCCACTCACAAAGGCGCTGAGCTAGTATGCATCCCGGCCGTCGGCCCTGGATTAGAAATGGTAAAATCTCCCACGTAGATTTTAAACGGGTACTTTTATAGTATTTTACGTTTTGAACGATTTCGGGCAAACTAGACAGGCTATAAGGTCTTGTAATATAACACCTTATATTTATTGTTATAAATAAAACAATTATATCCTTGTACGAAAAACTTCAAAAACTTTTTACTTCTGGTAAAAAAATGTGCTTCCGGTTGTTGGATTTTTTGGCTAGCAAACTCGTCCGAGCGACTTGTATAAAACCAACATGTGTAACCAGATTGGAATCAAATCGGACATAAAATGTGCCCACATGTATACATATATATTCATATATACAATTTTTAATAACATTCCAAAACATGTTCTACGAACCAAGATCTGTGCTCATTGACCACTCCCGACCTTAGGTTTCACCATAAGACTCACTGCAATAGCTCATCTTTACAATGGAAATTCGCTAACAACAAATTTCATTATATTTTTTATGTCTATAAATAAACATAATTACATTTTGTAATTTTTGAGTAAACGTAAAAATGTATTTTCTTTTTATGTCCATTGAACACCAAACAAAAGCAATGAATGTTTTCAATCCAATGTTAGTAGTCGTATATTAGATGAACAGTTTGAAATATGTATGCTAAACAATTTTTAAAAGCAAGAAATCATAACATAATTTATATCAAATTAAATTAAACCTGAGAAATCGAAACTAAAAAGAAACGAAGTGAATCGAATGGTAAATTAATTCTTTTGAAACAACTCATGAATCTAACAGAATCACTACTGTCCATTCTAGAGGATTTTTGACTTCATTGAACTCACAAAAAATAACTTATAAATAAATATTATTGAGCTTGACTTGTGAGAAGAGAACTTGATAGAATAAAACTTGAACACAGGATCTCACAATTAATTAATAAATTTAGTAACTCAAACGCGTTTCATCGACAAAGTCACCATCTTCAGTGATGCACGAGCTGCAACAATCAAACTATAACTAACCTAACAGTGTAATTGGTTACTGTTAGGCTAGTTATTACAACGCTAGTTATAATAATTAGTTGGTTAACGCCTTAGTAATGTAGTCACGCCACTTTGACTTTTGTATAAATACGCGGCCTGAAATACTGTTAGTTTAGTTATAGTAGCTCGTGCATCACTGAAGATGGCGATTTCGCATTGAAACGTGTTTGAGTTAATAAACGTATTAGTTCTGTGTTCAAGTTTTATTCTTAACTTGTTTATAAGTTATACATTGTCTAGATCAACTGAGTAAAATTTGGGCTAGTTTCATTACACTTCAGCTATTTTTGATACTCTACAAAATTTTGACTGAATGTACTGTCAGACCTCGATAATCCGGCACGCTCGGGGATTTGGTGATGCCGGATTATCGAATATGCCAGATTATAGCGGTCTTCCTTTAACATGATTTAAACAGGGAATAAAATATAAATAAACGCATATGTACTATATATACATACATATTATACGTAAATTACACGTTGAAACTACGTAACATTGTGTAGAAAGATGAATCTCAGGTTGGGACGACTCCATTCCCCTTTGTTGTTGGCTTCCGTTAGCCAGTACGTTGTGGGGGTTTGCTATTTTTACTCCAGCCTGTCACAAATTCTTCAAACCCCTTTCACTTCCGAACTGTGCTAAGCGGTTTTCAAGTCGAATAACTATTTACAAGAAATTCAATGTATCTTTTTCCAAAGACTTCAGTTTGTTCAAATAATCTTCATTAAGTGGAATACGTTCAACAAGATACTGTCAGCAGCGAAAGTGTTAAACGGCGTTTAACCGGGAATGTTTTTAAAGGACGGCGAGAGCACATTGTTTTGAATCAGTTCAATTTTTAAGAGAAATGTTGATTGAAATGTTTGTTTTGAACAAGTTTATTTTGAGCAGTAGATTTTTACACACTGTTTTTGACAGATGCGAAGCCAACAGACAGTGTAGACCAGGCCTACATCACTCAATAACTACAAAAACTGCCATTTTTAATGCATGCCAATTTTCGAGATGACGGATGCCGAACTACCGGGTCTGCTGGACTATCGAGTGCCGGATTATCAAGGTCTTACTGTACTTGGTAAGAATCCATTTTAATAAAAAAAATCACAATAATTAGTAAACTCTACAATTAATTAACTGTAAAATTTACTACAAATTGCGTGTAGTTTTTTCTACAAACCTATAAGATATCTTCAATTGATAGATGTACTTACTTTGATTTTATTGAGCCTGGATATAATGTGCTGTATTCTACATTCTTCACTGCACGACTCCATTAATTTTGTTAATTTCACCAATAAAAACAGAGCTAAAATCAAATTGCTTTCCAACTCTTGCTGCAAAATTATAATTTGTCTTTAGTTAAGAGTAGGCATAGTATTAAACTATAAATAATTCTAATTGAAGTAAGCTATTTTTAGCATGTAAACAGAAGCAACAAAATGTAAAAAATATTTAATTCACTGTTTCTGCTTCAGAATGTTACATGTTTGTGCTACACTCATATAAAGTAAAAATGTATAAAACAATTTAAAAAAAATCATAATAAAGGTTCATTTATACAGATCCGTGATGTATCAATGCCGTGACAGTTCAGTATCAGTGCTATCAGTATTTCCTCATTCCCACACATCAGTGCGGTATCAGTTCTGTTTATATTTGTAGACAATTCAAACTTTAATAACTCTAGAAATAGAAATAATTTAGACCAATAGCCCAAGCTAAGTTAGTGATTGTTTTATATTTGTAGGCCAAAATTATTTTTTATGCCTTCAAGAATGAAGTAAATAAAAAGGATAATAAAAAATATACATTTTCAATGATTTTTAACCACAAAGTCAGGGTCGTTTTTAACCTACCAGCGCCCTGAGCACTTCTAACTGTTGTGCCTCCATCACTACCAGAGCACTCCTCTTTTTGAGTTCTTGCCTTGCCAGTTTTGGTTCGGGAGGGATTTTATTTTGGTCCATAAGGTAAGGATAATGGCATGGCATTGAGACTCTTTTGTTCACTTATTGTCTTACGACATCATGGATCACCCACCAACCCTTTTGTAAATTAGTACAGTAAATTGTTTGTAATTACAGTATTACGTATACAGTCATTGTACGACGACCGTTTTCAACTCGTTCATATTCATCGTTTTTGTTAAATCTTCTGTGAAAAAATGCTTGTACATTATACCGGAAATTTTCTGTATTATTTCGACAATCCTAAGTGGTCGCAGGCAGTGATTGCTAAGATTTCTGCATGAAAGACTGTACAATTAGTTTAGATTACTTTAGGATAGATTCCTGCATTGAAGGAGACCCCTTGCACGTCGACCTTAGGATTATAGTTGAGGCCTAGTAAGGTTAACTAAGACCAAATAGGCTGCCTCACATCCACATTGGGTACTTTTCCTAAACATACACTACCCAAAAGGTTGTTTATAAATTATATGATTAAATCATCTGTAAGTTTGTTTTGCATTTGTAATCGCATATATTATTTCTCAAGACTATTTTTTTGTCGGTACGCCATAACTTCCTTAATACATCATCAAATTACATGAATGAGGCATCATTTTAAAGCTTTCCTTAACCACTACACGGGAAAAATAGACAAACAGCTTAAAGTTCATGTTTTAATAACAAAAATTGATTTAAAAAACTTTTATATTATACTCTGTATGTTCCTAATGAAAGGCGCCATCTACTAACCATCTGTTTAACTAGCATGACAGCTGTTAGTTAGATTGTTTACACTGTAAGATTGTATAGGGAAACTGTTATTTATAAACCAATGTAAATAAATAAACTTAATTAACTGAATTAAATCAACGTGTTAAATCAGGTAAATGTAGGCCTACTCCGAACTTGCGAAATATTCGCACGGGTCAGCTAGTAATAATTTATTACTGTTTAAATATTATGAGGTCACCGTTAAATGAAACATAGGCTACATTAAATTATTTAGTTTACAATAGGGGTTCATGGGGGTTGGCGTGCAATGAACCCAGGGATGTCGCCAAGTATTATTAATAATACAATAAACAAATTTCATGGATGTCATTATTATCATTATTAACACTTCAGAACACGCCCTATGGGAATCCCTGCTTTTTTTTTTTTTTTACTGTGTTAAAACATGCAGTCAGAGGGCACTAGTCTCAAGGACATCTTTCCTACCTCCTCCTGTGCACTATGTTGGCACCTTCAGTTATTCTTGAGCAGTTAGGGTGAAGTGGTGTATTTTTATTTGTGTGACAGTGGAGAATCCTGGTCTGAGTGTATGGTAGTGTTGACAAGAAAAAGGCAAGTTGAACAGGAGAGGAATGCTGTTGAAATTCGTTGTTAGGCCTATTATCTTCATAAGCAACACAGAAAAACAAATCAACATGCAACACCTGTGAGAAGCCTATATTATATTTGTAATTGTTGATTTTGCAGCATTCGTTCTTTTACGTTTTCTAGATTTTAACAAAACGTTTGTGGATAATGTTGATACAAAATAAATGTAAATTATTATAAATAATGTGTTGTGAAATCCGCAATAAAACCATTCTTTCTAATATAATGAGAGAATCCCCATCCACGCATATCATCAAGTTGCCACAGAATGAGAAAAAAATATGGTAAAATATGACAAGATTTGAAAATTTTGTTGTTCATTTCTACATTAAGATTTAGTAAAATATAAACTATGAGAGTATAAATATGCATGTCTAAACCATTAAGTCAAGACCTTCACTATAATAAACATAACCTTCCGAGTAGGAAGTACACAAAGTTTTGTGACAGTGAGGGATTCCCCGCAATGCGTATACTCTTGTGTAATTTTTTATGCGTGCGCCAAGTTTTAATAAATATTTTTTCTGATATTAATTAGTACAACATTATCCTTAGGTCGAGGATTTGCATATTTTTTATTTCTTTCTAATTTTACCAGGGGTGTCTCATGTATTATTAACAATACAATAAACAAATTTTATGGATTTCATTATTATTAAATATTTTTTCTTACCTTAATTAGTTTAACAACATCCTTAGATCCACCACATTCAATTTTTTTTTTATTCCATTCTGCATGTGAAACAATGTTTTCGAGTAGAGCCTCGAGATTACAAAATAAGTCTTTTATAATTTCGAAACTCATTTGTGAGAACACCTGCAAATAAAATATTTCAGTGTTACCATTACAGTATGTTAAGAAATAAACAAGATTGAAATAACAGAAGTAATAACCTGAACACGGATCAATCTTTGTTCGATGTAATTCTACAACAATATAGTCATACTCAATGAATCTTTAGTTACAATACTGTAGAACCTCAGTTGAAAGAAACAGAGGGAAATCTGGTTTTAGGTAAAAGTACTAAGAAACAATACAAACCTTGAGTAAACCTAAGTAAATAACAACAGAGACTTTATTGAGTTGACAAAGGCTCTACGAAGCCAAAGTTGTGTACATCTATCGAAGCGTGCGTGGTCAGCAAACACAACTCCTCAGTAATATCACAGAGTGTAGCAGTTCTGAGTTTTGGCGTCCAGATATTCTTTCCCTGAAAAAATAGATCAAACCATTTGTAAAATGAATAAATAACAATGGTATGTCATATTCATAGATATGAACCTCTATTTATTTAAAATCAAACTTAGGTCCTGAAAAGTAGATAAGATAGAATAAAAATTCTGAGTTATATAAAGACTGCAAGTCTAGTACAGTACTCCCTTTCAACATGAGAGATTTTACTGCAGTGTAAATGCTTGTTGCGGTAGTTTTTAAAGGATATCTTGGATTAGGATGACTAGCGAATAAAATTAAATATCTCAATAATTACTTATATAAAAGTTAATCTTTATAATTTTCTACCAAAATAATTACAATTAAACCATTTAACATAATACATAACAATTTTGGCATAAATCTTTGTACATGACCTTTTTTTTCATGAATGAGAGTTATGTCAACCTTAGCACATTGTTAACAGATTTAATGTTGTGAGTCCAAACTGGGTAGCATTAGGCTTTATTTTAAACTAGTGGACCCAGCAATACATCGTTATTGCTTGATTTAATTTAAAGGGTAGTAATTCCATTTTATTACATTGACTTAAGTACCGGTAATCGAATTGCAAAATGTTTTTTTAAGAATATACTACTCAAATTTAGATTTATAGTTTGTAAACCTTTATAGATAACACAGTAAACCTTTGGTTTGCTTTTACCTAATCTAAAAAAACTGATAGGTAAAGAATTCACTGATTGTGAAGAATTGTAGAAAACCTGATTCTAAATTAGCCCAATTGGTTGCAAACAAAGGTGTTTTGGTTCATTGTAGGCCTAACCTAAAATTATGTTTACAGTTTTTGATACAAATCAGTTGTTTTATATACAATATCTAACAACCAATGTTTGAATTGAATTAAAATATAGTAGCCTAAGCATTTTTAGTTGATTTTTGTTTTTGTTTGCTTGAAGTTGGTTAATCTAACCTAAAAAAGCTGTTGGTTTTGAAGAATAATAAACTGATTATAATTGCTGATTAAAGTTGCTATGGTAATGAATGTAAACAAACATGTCTTACAAAAGCTAGCCATACACGGTCCGATTTGTAGGACGACCGAGTTGGACTGCAAGTTGGATGCGTTTCACCACTCACGATCCAACTAACGCTTCCATTAATAATAATTCCATTAACAGCTGATTTTAAACTTTGAAGCCATTATTTACTTTTTCTAAATTTTAGGTTAGATTTTTATTAAAATGTAGACCTGAGCATTGCTGGTTCTTTTAACCTTTATTAGGCCTATTTATAACTGATGTTATAATATAAAATAATTTTATTTTGGACATTTACGATCTTAGTTTTGAGGTTATTATTAATCCTACATCTATATTATAAAGACAATATAACATAATTATGTGTATAGAAAGTTCCAACAGGTTTGGCGTGCGGAGCACGCTGGTGTATCCCTAGTAATAAATAAAAAATATACACATTGATTTACATTATTCAAAAAGATCTCAAATTTTCCACTCCACGACAAGAAATCATTCCAATTCAGTCTTCTTTCCTTGTAGGCCTACATAGTGGTAGTTGTATAAAAATGTACAGCAATTACTATATGCAAATTATTTGACTAAACAATTCTCTATAGTTTGTCAGTATACTTACAATCACTTATTTTTACTTTCTCCCCCTATACCATAGTATATGGAGAAAGTATTGTATTCGTCAAAATTTTTGAGTTTGAGTTTTTGGTGGAAATATCCGTTTTGGGTCCCCCTGAACCTAAAAAAGTGGTTTTCGGAGTGATGTCTGTGTGTGTGTCTGTGTGTCTGTGTGTCTGTGTGTCTGTGTGGATGTTATCAGACCTAGAGCCTAAACCAGTCGTCCGATTTTGATGAAATTTGGTATGGAGGTACTAATCCACGGTATCTCCAGGCATTTTTTTCATTTTTGTGAATTTTTTATTTTTAAGGGTAATTTTCCCATAAAAACCCATAAAATATCGGAAAAATTAACTTTTCTCAAAAACGGCTCTAACGATTTTGATTAAAATTTTACAGTTTATTAGGGACCTAAAGTACTATAAACTGTAAAATTTTAATCAAAATAGTTCGAGCCGTTTTTGAGAAAAGTTGATTTTTCCATTATTTTATGGATTTTTATGGGAAAATGACTGTTAAAAATAAAAAAATCACAATAAATTGGTAATAGTATTTTTTTATTAAGTTTCTATAATGAGGGAGAAAGTATGTGTCAGTTTCCTGATACCGTTTATTTTAAAATATAGTAGATAACCGCCTATATTTTTTTCAGTATAGAAAACAATCCCTATATATTTTCAATATAGTAGACAATCGCCAATATTATTTCAGTTTACTAAATAATCACCTTTATTTTTTCATTATACTAAACAATCTACTATATTTTGTCAGTATACTTTCAATAGCCTACATTTTTCAGTATACTAAACAATCACCTATATTTTTAAATATAGTAGACAACTGCCTATTTTTTTTAGTGAATAGTAAACATTCACCTATGTTTTTCAATAGGTTGAGAAATTATTTTTGAACTATTGTGACGCGAAGATGCTCAAAAACATGTCAGTTTGCATAATTACAAACACCTATTGTGTTCACAAACACCTATTACAATTCAATAAATTCCAAAAACCCTTTATTATCCATTATTATAGAAGTAAAAACGTACAAAGTATAGGGGAAAAGGGAAGATCAAACATCAACAAGGAGAAAGTTTAAAATGACGATCGGTCGATCACCCCATTCACAGTCCGACTCCGTCGGAAGTTGGAAGTCGGATCATCTTATAGTCTGGTCTGGGACTCCGATTTGTACGATTATCCAACTCGTCGTCCATCAAGCCCATTCACGCTCCTACATCGGATCCTACATCGGACATTGAATCGGACTACAAATCGGACCGTGTATGGCTAGCTTAAGCATTTTATTAGAACACCTGTTTTAAGAGTAATGGTCTTGAGTTCATGTAAAAAAGGATGTTCAGGATTTTCCAGAAAATGTTCATAAAAACTTCATTGGGACTATTACGAACATTTTAAAACAAAAAAATAGTGAAATTAGTACAGCCGTTCTCAAGCGATGCGATTACCAACGAACAGCATTTCATTTTTATTATATAGATAATACATTTGAATCAACGGATGTTGTATCTTGTTATTTTATTTTATTGGTTGCTATGGTCATGAATGTAAACACATTCAAATAACATGACTGTGTTAGTTCATCAGTCTAGGCCTAACCTAAAATTATTTTGTGTTTTAAATTTTATTTATGTAGTTTTCCTATTATATTCTAAAATATTCTGCTATTCGGGGCGGAGATCCAACAAATCAAAGATTATAAAAATTGGTTCAGCCGTTCTTGAGTTGTAAGTGGTGTAACAAACCCGACTTTGTTTTATATAGCCTATATAGATTTTGTATATAATAGCCTATAAATTTATTAAATAATAGGCCTACACTTTACCAATTGGAAACTAATAGCTGTGACATTACGCATAGTATTGGATCATTTGTTTAGCATGTTTATTAACTGGGTCATTCCATATAAAATCAACACACTAAAATAAGAAAATTTACTTGACCACCTCAGAATTTGATGAAATTTGGTATGAAGATTTCCCTCATAGAGATTAAGAAAAATGCCAATTTTTTTTCAAATATCTCAAACGGTTTCAAAATTACGGCCATGTAAAGTTTACCAAAATCCACCTAAAAAACGTAACCGACATATTTTGAAATCACCATAGCTTTTCTCCTAATTGAGCTAGAGAGATGGGAGTGGTGTCATTTTACTCAGTTTTAAATGCTCTTTTTTTTATGTACAACACAACATATGTTGTTATAAAAAGTTTTTTGAGGCATCAAATTCAAAATTTTGATTTTGATTTTCTCAAAAAGTGCATTTTTGAAAATTAAAAAAAAATTGCTATAAATAGTTTATACTTTTGCTAAGTGATTCTCAAAATTTCAAAGTGGGAGGCCGATGGGTTCATAGTTAAATAATAATTTAAAAAAAGGGCGTTTTAACAAACTGTTAGTCAGCCTACCTACTACAGATTTCTTTACTATTTTACATTAATCATGAACATAAAATTTAGTTTTAAACATTTGCACCTTAGGCAAAAGTTATTCAGAACTTGATGATTTGTGAAGTTTTTATGACTTCTTCAGATGTTATTACATAAATCCTTTCTGTAAGGAGTGGTGGGATCAACTTTACAAAGTATATCTGTCATTGGTATCCACAATATGTCTGGTTTTCTTGGATATGAAAATGATGATGAAGGACCAGCAGGATGCAGAAATGTCACTTTTAGTTCATCTTCATTCTTCTCCAACACATATGCCAGCTACCACTTTTGGTCATATACAGCGGTTATATATTCACTATGTAACAATTCAAAATATACCATAAAATTATTAATAAGTCAAACGAATCATACATTACTGTATTTCAACTAAACACGCATGAGTGCGAGAGAGACAGAAGACTGATAGTAAAAATCATTTAGAAACGATCCGACCGACGACATCTAGCGGACGGAATCGCAAACAACAAATTAACAAGATTCTAAAACACCCGACTTTCGATAACATTTTACGTAATTAATAATATTTCCAGACCTCGTATCCCTATCTTTCCTATATCAAAATTCATCTAAATCAACCAACCACTCCATCCAAACTATAAGATTAACTCAATCAACAAGCGTTCGACCGAAATTCACTTTTTTAATCCACTCGAAACCAGACCGGCATACTAAAATCTAGGCCATATCAGAAATACAATCATCAATCCTAAGAGAACCAAAATTTAAATCAAAAAATGAAGAACACCATCAGATAGAACGAAAGATTCTTCATCAAAAATGTCTTTGGCAAAATTTCATAGGAAACACCGTTAAGCCATAACAATTCACTGAAGGTCGACGAAACAACGGCTAAAGCTAGATAGGTGTAAGACATGTTTATTAAGCCCCGCCCACAGTCACGTGACCGCTTGCAGCGCGGAAATCCCAGTTTAAAAGCCAAATGTATAGTTTTAATTGTAAATAGTAGATGTTAAAAAATAATTTGTACAAGGAGCTATTTTTGGTATTTTCATGCAATTTTCTTATTTAATCAATTTCTTTTTAATTTTATTATTCAATATTAGTTGTAAAACAAAATTATTTCAAAATTTAATCAAAACAACACCAAATAAATACACTACATTTTAAATTACACTTTTTTTGTACAACAATCCAAACCCCAGAAGATACGAAATTCACCAGGCCTTATGTACCCATTTCCTGAAGGCCCAAAGCAAGCCAGTTTTGATCCCAGGATTTTTAATTGTTGAATAGACGCCTAAGAAGCAAGCTATGACCAACGCTCTCCAATAGACAATTTAAATTGAAGATTCTTAGTGTTCAAACTTTGTCAACGTTTAATAAATAACTTGCCTTATCTAAAGTGAAGTGTAATAATCATCAATAATCATTTAAAATCCCATAACAACAAGAAGAAGTTATAAACTGGGTGAGATCTATCCATAGGCTTATAATTACTTATATGAAATTAACTCTATCTATATTTCAAACCATCCATCAGTGAAAACTCGAATATTATAATTTTTGGAAAGACTTTATAAAATATCTTTATAAGAAGAATTTGTTCGGACCATCAATATAAATTTAACTTCGATATAACTTCCCTTTGTATACACCTACATACACTTACATTTTAACCCATTGTACTATTTTCCTTTCCCCTTTTTCAATTTTCATATTTATCTATAATAACTGTTTTAAATCATTACTTCTGTTTCAATAATAATAATATTGGGAAAAGTCGGCACTGACCCCCCGAGATATTAAGAGTGTTATAAAAGACTATAACGAACATTTGATTTTGAACTAACTTGTTTTGTGAATAATTGTATATATATATTTTAATTTTTCGTTTTTTTATTAAAGAAGTTGTTAAAATTATAAACTGTCTTTGTGTTTTGAATTGAATCAGTTATTTTAATCAGAAAAAGTGGGTATATTGTAAATTGACGCCGCAACGTTTGGCATTTCTCACGGAGAAAATCTGGTGTGTTATTGTAATTTGGCGCCGCAACGTGAAGGCTTTTCCCAATCTTACCATAAATAACTCCTTATTTTAAATAGATATAGAATTGTTATATTAATAGTTGTTGTATATATCTAGTTTAAGTTGTGATTTAAATTAATATGGAAAACCAGCCCACATATAACCTTAGGACTAACATCAACCTAACCCAAAGGGCTCAAGAATCCGAAGGCTTGCCTAATTTTCACTCGTCCCGCCGAAATGAAGACGTGACCGCGGACTCATTAGGCGAAACGATGGAAGGGTCGCGGATTCCCGATATAAGCAACCGCCGGATGGAAGACGTGTCTTTAGGAGAACGGAGTTTAAGGGAAGAAATGTTTACCGATCTTATAGGCGAACCAGAGCCGGATAATGTAAATGTTAGAACAAGTCTTGAGCCAGATACAATAAATCCAACCGACAACGCAACCCCCTCTCGAACTTCAACCCCACCCTTAACGATTGAAGATATGTTTTTTAAAATTAGCCAACAATTCCAATACCTAAACCAGCAAATATCTGGTACTAATCAAGAAATTAAACAAATATCTAGTACTAATCAAGAACTTAAACAACAAATTTTAAACACAAACCAACAACTTGACCAAAAAATATCTAGTACAAATCAACAACTCAATCAACAATTCAATCAACAATTTAAACAAATTTTAGACGCCAATCAACAACTCAAACAGCAAAATTTAGAATTCAAACAACAATCCGAAAAACAAATTTCACAAGTAGTTACAGAAATGCGAACGCAATATGCTAATCTTAAAGAAGAGTTTACTTACGCACAACAACAAACCAAGGCAGAATTCAAATTACAAATTGAACAACATATAGAACACTTAAAATTACATGTTTCGGAAACACAAGAACAAACTAAAGAAGAATGTAAACAATTGGTTGAGAAAAACTGTCGCGAGATTACTAATACGTTACAGGAAGAAAGAGTTTGAATACAAAAAATTGAAATAGAGCAAAATCAACAAATTGACCGGATTGGACAACTCGTTTCAACCAATAACGATCGTGTTGAAAAGTTAGAAGAATTTGTAAAGGAAGACCAAACCCTGTCTTCAAAAAATATCCATGTAGTTTGCGGAAGACAATTTGATGGGGCTGCTGATAATAATATACCTAAATTCTATGGGAGAGAACATAACCCCACAGAGATATTGAACAAAATAAAGAAGTTTCATGAGAGAAGGATGGCATTTAACCAGGGCAGCGATTCAAATATCCACCTGACCGACAATCTAGACATGTGTTTAGAGGGACATGCATCTAGATGGTTTAGCCTAATTAAAAATAACATCAACTGTTGGGAAGATTTCCAGGAATATTTTGAGAACAAATATTGGAGCCGAGAGATTCAGAGAGGCATTAAATATAAAATGGAGACAGAGAAATTTAGACCAAATGGAACACTGACCCGTGCTGAATACTTCACGGAGCGAGTTATCACGCTAAAGGCTATGAACCCACCCCTATCTGAAGATGAAATTGTTACCTGCCTAGCAGAACACTTCGAAGACATAATCCAAGACGCAAGGAGAGTCCAATGTATTAATGGAATAATGGACTTCATTTCGTTACTCCAAAGGGAAGACGTCAAAGATAGCCAGAATAGATCCCATCGAGAGCAACGCCCTATATCACCCCCAATGCGCAAAAATCCCTCTCAACCACGCGAAACACATTTCAGCCCCCAAACAACTTTCCAATTTACCCCTCCACCGAATTTTCAACCCTATAACAGACCAAATAATTTCCAACCCTCAAAATATCGATTCCAACCCCCAAATAAAAACTATCAAAATCCACTAGCACGTTTTTCACCCCCTCAATCACCCCGAAACCGAAATTTTAACCCCACATCTGTCCAACCCTACCGCAACAATTACCCTAATACTTCAAGACCCCAATTCCAACCCCACAACACGCCTAGATATCAAAATTATCCAACCCCCGAACAAGCAAATGTCTGCCATGCAATAGCCGAACAAATTAAACCCCCAACCCCACTTATTACATGCTCCTCAACTACAAATACGTCAAAAAACTAGAAAGCACAGTAAATGTCCCAGGCCTACAAAAAGATACAACTTATTCCCTCATACCCCAGAAAAAACAAAACGACATTATCCCTGTGCAACAAAAACATCTCGGAAATATTAGGCCAAACCAAGAAACTAAAATTAATAGCAACCCCTCTAATAAAATCAATTTCATTAGCACAATGTATTGTGATCGAGAGTTTTTACTCGAAGAAAATCAAACTGAAAAAAGTTTAAATACAAACATCAATCAAATTACATGTCCTGAAATCACCATCCAAATCGGATCGACGAAAACCTTAGCTTTGACACAGGATCAAACATAACCTGTCTGTCTCTGCTCAACAATGGTTCATAGACAATAAAAATAAAATCGGAAAATATGAAGAGCTGCCTACAACAAATATACAAATCCACACGGCTGTAGGAACAAAGACCCGCAGAGTATCTAGAATAATTATGATAAGAATGAAGATAGAAGGAGAAGAATTATATGTTAATATGTTAATTGTGCCGAATTTAATTAGAAACATAATATTAGGAATGGACTGGATAGTAAATACAGAGACGGAAATAAACTTTTATACGAAATATATAAATATGAGAATAAATGATAAGCGAATCGTTATAAAGTTTGAGGAGGCAAAGCAAGAAGGAATTCTATGTTATATTATTAAAGAAAACACACCTAATTATGATACAATGAATAAAAATGAAGAATACAACTATATAAACAAAGATAATCAACCACACGGCGCAAATAATCTTATCAATATTTTAGATGAACCCACTATAAACAACACTTTAAAAGAAAATCTTAATCTAGGACCAGAACAAAAATTAGAGTTAACTAAATTATTACTAAATTATAAACACATTTTTTCGGACGCTCCAGGACTTTGCAATAAATACACTCATTCGATCCAAATTATAGAAGATAAAATTTTTAAAAGCCAATTTTACCCGGTACCCCTGATGTACCAAGAAGCAGTAAATAAGGAAATAAAAAGGATGTTAGATTTACGAGTTATCGAACCATCACATAGCAGCTTTATCAACCCTATCATCCCCATAATTAAGAAGGATGGAGAAATACGCCTTTGTCTCGACGCAAGGAAGGCAAATGAAATCACTGTTTCCGATTATGAACAAAATCGGAGCATCAATGAATTATTAGCAAAAGGAGCAGACGGCAAGTGGTTAAGTACAAT
>JAGFPH010013733.1:0-22121 GCA_018207615.1 Philaenus spumarius | reverse complement strand
CTAGGATTCGTTATGTTAGTTAAGAACTTAGGCCTAGGAGTTAAATTGCATAGTAACCGTTTTTTTTTTAATTGCAAAGTTACCGTTGTAAAATTGCAACCATTGTCAAATTGAAAAGTTACCGTTGTCGAATTGCATAGCTATCGTTGTCAAATTGCACAGTTACAGTAGTCAAATTGCATAGCAACTGTATTTAAATTGCGTTCTAAATTGCAAAGTTACCGTTGTCGAGTTGCATAGTTACCGTTGTAAAATTGTAACCGTTGTCAAATTGCACAGTTACAGTAGTCAAATTGCGTAGTAACTGTTTTTAAATTGCATAGTAACTGTTTTTAAATTGCAAGTTACCGTTGTAGAGTTGCATAGTTACCGTTGTTAAATTGCATAGTAACCGTTGTCAAATTCCACAGTTACAGAAGTCAAATTGCTTAGTAACTGTTTTTTAAATTGCAAAGTTACCGTTGTCGAGTTGCATAGTTGCCGTTGTAAAATTACTTAGTAACCGTTGTCAAATTGCACACGAATTACATCGAGGTTACAGAAGACAAAGACAATAAAAATAATGTACTCATCGCCCACAAATGTTTTATTAAAACCGGCAATACGTATTTTACACAATCTAAGAGTGTCTTTCTACAATCCCAAAAGATGTAAACATCGCAGAAAAGGGCCTCAACGATACAACCAATGTTCTTCCAGATGTGTTAAGAAAACGCACCAGTATGACTAACAAAATGTACCCTTTCCAAATAAAGGAAATAACCCCTTTATGCACTCCGTATGTTGCAAGTAATAGAAAACGCCAGCTGGAGATGGAAGAGGTGGACGCTAAAAAACGAAGGCTAGACTACACAGAAAACACTGTCGCGATACGCAAAGAGTACAAAAATCAGTTGAGCATGGAAAATCAAATAAGAGAAACCGAGAATGAGCTTAAAAACATTTTATGCGAAGGTGGTTGAATCTGGAAACGACAGGCTCCTATGCAATTTACGCATTTGTGGTCAACACTAAAGATTCGCTTAGATATGTGGGGTTGCTTGCAGAAAATAATAACACGAAATCTGTTTACCATTTAAAAGGTTTCTATAAAAATGTGTTTATACAAATATGCAGAAATAAAGAAGAGTTGAATAACGTTGGATTCGTAACTGCAACATCGATAACTAACAAAGGCAATCTGTTAAATGTTGTTTATTTGCCTAGTAAAGAGTCGTTTGCATCCTTTAAAACTAACGGACTCTCGAGTTTTAAGAGAAACGTTTATCCGAAAGTGGAAGATCTACAGTTCCATAAAGGTACCTTGGAGGAAACCATGCAATATGATCAAGTCGTTGTCGACCAAGTTAATAATTCTCTTATGCAGCCGATAAATGGGAAAATAAAATTTAAAGACTGTAGTAGATTAGAGAAACTGGAAGAAGGGACAGAATTATTACTTGTGCTATACAAGAAGTGCTCTATCGACATAGAATTCGATTTATTTTACAATTTGAAAACCTAAACACAATGTATTGTTCTAATTACTGGTTCGAAAAAGAATTAGAAAATGTAAATATAAATCTAAATTACAAGCTAAAGATTAAATTGGATATACTTAAGGTTACACCTATAACAGCTATGGGGAGGAGTGGGGGAGGGCGGGTACCTATAGCTCTGTAATATTATCTAGTGTTAGTAGTGTTAAAACCATCTGAGGATGATGACTATGTCATCGAAGTACATAAGGGTAACGTACTAAACATAACTTACAATTTAGTTGTTTAGTTATTGTTTTTGTTCCTTGTTTTGTGGTTCGGAGTTTTTATTTAAATCAGTATGACTTAGGTTAGTTAACAATATAGGTCGAATTCGTTTCGTAGAAACTTACTACGTTGCATATCAATACGTCTTAGGTTAGTAACGGCATAGACTCCTATAAAAACAATTGCTATTGTGGTTTTTAGCTTAGGTTAGAATAATATAGGTCGATTATTTTTCGTAGACACTTACTACGTTGTATAACATTACGTCTTAGGTTGGTTTACGACATAGTGGAAAATAAAATGTCATCTTCTCAGTTTGTAAACCTTCCTCAGCTCTTCGGAAATACAAATCGAGGATACAATGTACATACAAATTTTTCCAATCACCCAGTCGTTTTGGAACACCCTGTACATATAATAGGCTGCTATATCTCAGCAAGATGGCGAATTAGGTGCCAATGGATTGTAAATTTAACGTCGTCGTTTAACATCGAGGATACAATGCACATACAAATTTTTCCGATCACAAAGGCATTTTGGAACACCCTGTACATATAGGAGGCTGCGAAAATGGCTGCGATAAGATGACGACGGATTGTAAATTTAACGCCGTCGTTTAACATCGAGGATAAAATGCACATACAATTTTTTCCGATCTCAAAGGCATTTTGGAACACCCTGTACATATATTAGGCTGCGACAATGGCTGCGATAAGATGACGACGGATTGTAAATTTAACGTCGTCGTTTATCATCGAGGATACAATGCACAAACACATCTTTCCGATCACCCAGTCGTTTTGGAACACCTTGTATAGGCTGCGATATATCGACAAGATGGCGAACTAGGTGACGACGGATTGTAAATTTAGCAACGTCGTTTAACATCGAGGATACAATGCACATAAAAATTTTTCCGATAACCCAGACTTTTTGGAACACCCTGTATAGGCTGTAATATATCGACAAGATGGCGAACTAGGTGGTGACAGATTGTAAATTTAACGCCGTCGTTTAACAATGCACATACACATCTTTTTGATCACAAAGGCGTTTTGGAACATCCTGTATAGGTTGCGATATATCGACAAGATGGCGAACTAGGTGGCGACGGATTGTAAATTTAGCAACGTCGTTTAACAATGCATATAAACATTTTTCCGATCACCCTGGCGTTTTTAAACACCCTGTATAGGCTGCGACATATCGACAAGATGGCGAACTAGCTGGCGACGGATTGTAAATTTAACGCCGTCGTTTAACATCGAGGATACAATGTATGTACACATCTTTCCGATCACCAGGGCGTTTTGGAACATCCTGTACATATAGGAGATATATCGACAAGATGGCGAACTAGCTGGCGACGGATTGTAAATTTAACGCAATCGTTTAACAATGCACATACAAATTTTTCCGATCACCCGGTCGTTTTGGAACACCCTGTACATATAGGAGGCTGTAATATATCGATAAGATGGCGAACTAGGTGACGACAGATTATAAAATTAGCGACGTCGTTTAACATCGAGGATACAATGTATGTACACATCTTTCCGATCACCAGGGCGTTTTGGAACATCCTGTACATATAGGAGATGTCTGACAAAGATGACGAAGACGACGCACAACAACGACGCTTCCCATATCCGACAACGAAGACGACGCACAATAACAACGCTTTCCATGTCCAACAAAGATGACGACAATTTGTCAATGTTTGTAATTTTTTTTTTTTTTTTGGTAAATGTTGTCTTTGTAAAAGGCAATTATTCGTCCGTTTTGTCAACAATTTGCCAATGTTTGTCATTCATTTTAATGATGTTTTGACTGGAAAATTTTGTCTTTGTAAAAGTTAAATATTAGTCCGTCTTGTCTACAATTTGTCAATGTTTGTCCTTTTACTTTCTCCACCCTATACGTAGTATATGGAGAAAGTATTGTTTTCGTAAAAATGTTCGAATTTGAATTTTCAGTTGAATTATCTGTTTTGGTGCTCCCAGAACCCCAAAAAATTGTTTAGTGCAATTATCTGTGTTGGTGCTCCCTGAACCCAAAAATATTTTTAGTGGAATTTTTTGTTTTGGTGCTCCCTGAACCCAAAAAAGTGTTTTTAACGTGGTGTCTGTCTGTCAGTGTGTCAGTATGTATACACGACCAGAGGGGACACTATTGGTCCGATTTTCATGAAATTTGGTATGTAGGTACTAAACCCTAATATCTCCAGGCGTTTTTTTCATTTTTTGGAATTTTTAATTTTAAGGGTAATTTACCCCTAAAAACCAATAAAACCCGACAAAAATGCAAATTTCTCAAAAACGGCTCTAACGATTTTGATTAAATTTTCAGTATTTATAGTGCTTAAGATGCCAAACAAAATGACACCACCCGCTTTTATCAAAACTTCGGCGTTTCATAATTATGGGGAAATGTTAAAAAATAAACAAGTTTATATTGTCAATCTAGCATCACGGCGACGGCCGCACGGGGTAGCACAACGGTAGCGAGGACGGCCAGTAATTCAAAGGTCGCGCGATCGAATCCCGCCTGGGACAATAACTTTTTTATACGATTGACGTAGGTAGAATATTATTTTTTTGTTTTGTTCTAAAAAGTAGTAAATAAAATGATTAAAAACAATATTATTTTGACTACAGTAAGTTGGGAGAAAGTTTGTGTCAGTTAACTGATACCGTTTATTTTATTTGTAATGTTTTGGTAAATGTTGTCTTTGTAAAAGTCAAATATTAGTCCGTTTTGTCTACAATCGGACACAAAGTCGGTGACAAATGTTAAACTCATATACTCGACTAGGTAGTTACTTCTTAACAGCGTCAGTGCAACCTAATCGGTAGCGTCGCGGACTCGGGTAATGGTGGTACCCGGTTCAACTCTCGGAGACATCCAAACTTTTTTCAAAGCATTAAATATTAATTATTACAAAAAAAAAATGGCTGCAAAAAAAAAAAAAAAAAAAGGCGCGGAAACAAAATGGCGGAGAAAAGATGGTGGAAATCCCACCCCCACACCCACCACCACACCTACCCCCACAGTCACGTGACCAAATGCGGCTCTCTGATTGGCTCAAACGTAGTCCCATAAGAGCCCATGTTACGGCTCAAGTAGGGATGGAGGCGTTTTCAGTTGAAACCAAATCTCAAAACTGATTCATTTTCTGGCTGTAAGTAGCCTACTGCACCGAGTTTGATTACCCTCAAGTTTTGCTTTGTCTGCGTAATGATTATGCAATGATTGTTCAAAATTATTAAGCCATTCAGTACAGAAAGTGATTAGTGAAATGTATCTAGAGTGTGACTTTGTTGGTGTAGCTAAATAAAAGTAGAGGGTTTTTGGAATTAGTAATGGTTTTTGCCAATATTTTCGAACAATTCAAATTTTAAACCATAAAAAAGAAAATTACTATCACTCACCGTTCTGGACAAATTTATGAGTACAAAAACCCCTATCGAAGCGTTTTTGGGGACAACACTTGAAACGTCAAAATAGTGTATTGCCGTTGAAAAACAAGCCTCTAATGTAATCAGTTTGCTGGAGCGTAATGATCCAGTGTTTTTTCTTCAGTCTTCCAATGTTTGTGCAATGATTGTACAATGCTTACGCAATGCGTGTGCAATGATTGTGGAATTATTGCACAAATTCCAGAACCAACAAATTATAACTATTTCTCCGTTTCATCTTGTATAAATTAAAAATCTTACAGCTTTGTTGTTAAAGTTAATTATACCCAGCATTTAATTGTTTCACATTTATGGTGTGAAAGTGAATCACACTTGAAATTCGTGTAATAAAACATCGTATTTCGAAAGGTTTTGGTGGATAATAATATTTTTCAGAATCCTTTTACGATTTAATAATTTGTTTCCCCACAATTAGTTGATCTCGACACAATCTTCTGAAAGACAGATTGGTAAAGATTTTAATTGGCTTCGGTTCGTTTTCCGCAGGTTGTACAAAGAGGTTGTAAAAAACTGGCAATTATGCGCTTACAGCTGGCTTACACGGGAATTGCTTGTTCAAGAGCTGTTGACTAGAACTCGTTATTGCCTCATTCCCCATTGAAGCATTTATTGCGTGGGTGCTTCTTGAATGTTTTCTCTTCACAATATATTTGATATGGTAATTAATTGTCCATGGCCTGATTTGTTTTAAGTTTGATGTTTAGTATACTTTACTGGCTGCAATAGTCCGCCCAATGGACGTTTTCAGTTGTATATTTTTGAAAAACAAAAAAATTATTATTTTACTGTATAATCAATGTTATTAATCACCCCAAACAACGAAAACAAGGAACCAAAACAATAACTGAACAAATCCATTCAAACTTATGTTTATTGTTACACCCTGATGTACGTTTCGGCGACATAGTAGTCATCATCAGAGGGATTTTACACTACACGGTGAATTTGTTGTTATAGTGCACTTCACTCTTGTAATGTTGTGAAAGTTAAAAACCGAACAAAAATCTAAAAAATAAAACAAGAATTAAGTACAAATAAATGGTGCAAAATGTGTCATTTTTGACTGAGAGTGAACTTCGACGACTGACGCACATCGGAAGTAAACGATATCTCAAGCTGAAAGAAAACTAAACATTTTGTTTGAAGCTCATAAACAAAAGTATTTTTATAAATTACCACTTCAACCTATTTTAAATACAATAAAACATTGTTAACAAATTTCCATAGGAAAGATGAGATATTGTAGTGACTCTTATGATGAGAAATAAGGCCGGGAGTGGTCAATTAGCACTGATCATGGTCCCGAGAACATGTTTTGGGGTCCATTAAAAATGTAAAAAGGCCTATTATGTATGTATATAGGTCTACTATACGGATAGGTTAACTGGCTATAAGGGGTACATTTTCCGTTATTATATTTTTGAAAAATAAAACATCTGTCATTGGATAATCAAAGTTATGAAGCATCTCAAACAACAAAAACAAGGAACTAAAAAGAATAACTGAACAACTACATGACAATTTATGTTTATTGATACTCCCTGATGTACGTTTCGAAGATGTAGTCCTCAAAATCAGAGGGATATTATACTAAACTGTGATTTGTTTGTCACAGTTCACTTCACTTTTGTAATGTTGTGAAGGTAAAACCCAAACCAAGATCTTAAAACATTAGGAAGTAAACAAACATTTTGGCGCTAATCATTTTAAATGTATATGGTAATGTTTTTCACTGAATATAATTGTTTATATTTTTTTCGAATGTATTAACTAATTTAACAGTTATATAGTTTATAAAGGGGACAAAATGTGTAATTTTTGTCCCGAGACAGAATTTCAAATGGGTGCATGGGAGGAACATAAATTATTTAACCAGAAATTCAAAATGTTCAGTAAAAAATAATAGTTTTCTATGAAACTAACACTTTAACGTATTATTATGGTTCATCAATCCAATTATTAGAGAATTTCCTCAGAAAAGATGTGCTATTGCAGTGACTCTTGAGAACCGATCATGGTCCCCAGAATACGTTTTGGGTGTAGTTAAAAAATTGATATATCTGTTTGCATTCTATCGGCCACATTTTACGTCAAATTTGATCGCTCGAACTAGTTCGTTAGCCAAATAGATCCAACAACAGAAAGCACGTTTTTTTGCCAGGAAGTAAATTTTGTTGACATTTTTCGTATATATGGGAGATTATTTTTACAAGCCCTTATAGCCCGTCTGGTTCCAATAAAATCGACCAAAACTAAAAGCACCGCAAAAGTACCCTGTTCAAATCCACGTGGGAACAGCTTCTGATCCGAAGAAGATGGGCAGGTTTGAGAGTTTATCTTCTGCGAGCGAATCGAAGATGACCATAATCCAAAGCCGCCGAGTGAGTTTATCCGCTGCTTGCGTAATATATTTCGTACACGCAAGCAGCAATTCAGGCGCCAATTTCATCAAAATAGTTGGTTGAACTCTAAAACATATAAACGTTTTTCAGCTGCGTTATCGAATTATTAGAAAAACTCAAAATATTTACCTAAATGTTATGCTCTCAGCAAATATTGAATAATAATTTTTGTCTGTTGTTTATTCATATATAATTACCATAAGACCTGCATCTGTTTATTTTAAACGCTCGTTTTAAAACTGAAATAACACAGTTTATTTATATTGCTAAATTATCAAGGGACGTGGAGGTTCATTCATTTCAAATAATTAGTTCTAAAAGCAAATTTGTTTTGATATTTCATCTTTAAATGTGTTAAATAATAGAAAAACATTTACTTTACGATTTGAATAAGTTAATTGGATATGTTTTGATACTTAGTGTTCTTGCTTTGTACCCGAAAAGTAATGAAGCAATGGGAGGTGAGTAGCGCGCAATAAGCTTAAAGGGGTATTAGTCGCTCAGATTGCAGAGCTACAAGTTGAAGAGTTTGCTGGCTGGGCATGTTGAAGGGATCAGGCGCATGCGTAATACTCAAAGCTGATATCAGCTTGTTGAAAATATCAAAACGATCCGTTGTTCGTCAACATGCCGCTATCAGCATGCACACGCCATTTGTGCCCTATTACACATTGGATATTTCATTTAAAAATGAAAACTGAAGCAAAATAGGAGACAACATTACAAATGAGTAACTATATATACGAGCGGCTTTGAGCTTAAACATCGTTGAAAATGTATAATTACTTTAATGTATTTACTTGTAAGTTGAAGTAATAAAAGCGGGGAGTTAAAAACCATTGCAAACTGTGTTAGGTTCCAACTATCAGTTTGTTCTAGCACCTTTATAAACTCGGACACTCAGCTTCCCCGTTTGTATTACCTTCCGTGTATGATTCAGAAATCGTACTTACAATTTTAAGAGTTTATTGACCGAGCGAAGCGAGGTTCCCGTTTTAACTCGACCGTTCGGCACTTCGTCTGTGTGTCTGTATGTCTGTGTGTGTGTGTGTCTGTGTGTGTATATATATAAGGGTTTTTCCATTTTCATTTTTCACCCCTTAAATAAAATAAAAATGGCGGCCGCACCGTTTCTCTCAATGTAAGCTTTTTTTTCAAAGCCAGTTTGTGGCTTAACCGTAAGTCGAATTTAAAAACTAATGACATTTTGCTCATAGCAAATTTGATTTTCAACAAAATTGTATTCTTGATTTTTTTCCGTATCTCTAACGGTAAGCTCACAAAATGGCCGTAAACTTCAAATTTGTTAAAAATCGTCCAAGTTTTTGTATTTCAACCATGTTTTTATACGTTTATTCTAAACCAATTCAAAAGTGTTGCATAGCTTTTTTGTAGATAAAGGTTCAAAGAATTCATATATGCCAGTAAAAAAAATGATAAAAGTAAAATTAACAAAGTTATTAGATCAAGAAACATTTATTAGTTATTAGCATGTTCAGTAACGAAAGGAAAAAGTTCAACTTTAGGCCTACATAAAAAGTAGTAAAAATTATTGTAATTTTTTTCATAAATGTAAAAACGTTTCGTAATTTAGTTCTAAATATAATTATATACAAATATTTATCAATTTAAAATTTCTTATTTTGAAAATGCCAATTTTTATGTTCCTACTACAAGACTGCTAACAAAACTAAGCCTGTTTTTAATAGTAACTAGGGGCTCTGCCCCTGGACGCTCCGCGTCCCAACCCCGGCTCGGCCTTCGGCCTCAGATGGCTGCTTCGCTTCGCTTGCAGGTGGAAAATTCGATAAAGATTCTCGTTAATCTTTTGCTCGTTTGTACATAGGTCACCGAGCATAAATTTGCTGTTTTATTTGGCAGCTGACTCAAACTCATTAAACATTATCTCCATAAGATTAACATGGGAAATTTGAAGGATTGTATACTGGGGCTCCTTCTCGGGTGAATAGCGGCTGAACGGATGATAATATATAAGACTTGACATATCTGTGAATGATTATGTTCAGTTTTTGATCCAAATTAGCTGTTTTATATATAATAGGTTTGTAACAACCAATGTTTGAATTGAATTAAAATATAGTTAGCATTTTTCGTTGATTTTTGTTTGTGTTTGTTTTTAGTTTGTCAATGTAACCTCAAAAAGGTAATACTACATTTGATACTGATTTGATCCAAATCAGTTGTTGATCAAAATCAGCTGTTTTAAGCTTTTCATACGAACAGCTGTTTTTGTGTCCTTGATAAAATCAAAAGAAATATTTCTTCTTCTTCCTTAAGATTGACCTTCCATAAGATTAACATTGAAACTTTGAGGGCCACTGGGGCGTAGCCCTAATGTCCTAGGACTTCGGTAAATGCTTGATGACATATCTACAGGTAATAAGACACATTTTAAAACAAAAATCATCAAAATCGGTCCATTAGGAGAGGCTGGGCGATTGGAAATAGGTTTTGACCAAATTCTTTTAATATATATAGATTTAGGAATATATCTTTTGCAAAAAATGGCATATAATAATAAAAAAGTGTAGGGGATAAGAAAGTGTAGAGAATAAATCAAAGAATTAAACTGAATACTTGTAAATTTCATAAAAGTATTTGACTTAGCCTTTACTTGAATTACAAAATGAGATGAAACAAATGAAACCGCTCGGCGATAAAAGACATACAAAAAATGACCGTTGGACACCGTGGGAAGTGTTGAACATGGGTTGAGAATAAAGTTGAGATCACTATCATGACGTTTTAACATCGTTTGATTTCATTATTTCTAATATTGCAATATGATATGCAAGTTATTTAACTGTAAATACATTGTTAAGTTTTAGTTATTTAAGTATGTAAATATTTAATTATGTGTTTTCCCTCTATAACTTGATATTTTTAACTATCTTACGCATTATTAACCTAAATGAAACACAATGACTCTAAAAGAAAATCTTTAGCAGTTAAAGCTCAAGAAAAGAAAAAAAACGAGAACTAGAAATCACGGAATCGCCGGAATTGTAAAATAATGTTTCGCTGGCTAAACCTTGTGCTTACTTCCTTACTGGCACACTATTTTTAACCTAAGCTCAAAACCACATTTGTTATTTTAAAGAGCGAGGTCTACTGTTCACAGAACTCCTAGTTTAGTGATTATTAAAACGGGAAAAGTGTAAACTTCTATGGCAATATTCTGATAAATATAAAATATATTATGGAAATTATTTTGTGTTATTAAGCTGGACATCTGAATCAACTGTTTATCTGTCATTTTATTCAATTGGTTGCTACGGTAACGAATGTAAATACATTCGAGAAACATGTGTTGGTTCATCAGTCTAGACCTAACCTAAAATTATTAAAGATCAAACATTCGAATCTACTGTTTTATAAGTTATTTTATTTAATTGGTTGCTATGGCAATGAATTTAAATACATTCAAGAAGCATTTGTTGGTTCTTCTGTCTAGGCCTAACCTAAATTTTTTTTTGTGTTTTTAATTTAAATTTTATGAATTTCTGATGCATTATTATTTAAAAAATATTAGCTTTTCGCATTTCTTCATCATTTAAACTTTAAATATGCTATATACACCTGTGTACTATATATAGTAGATCGTTTCAGAATATGAGTGACGGAATAGAGCGTTTCAGAAAATGCTTGAAGATAAAATCTCATTTACCCGCCAGCAAACATAGCACCGAGGTGCGCCTAAAAAAGTGAACAATTAAAAAAAAAAAACACACACACACAAACACAAGCTCTCTTGTATAATTCAATAATCGATGTTTTTATAGACAATCAAACATAAAGTTATTGTAGGTTGACAGGTTTTAGTTTAGACCTAAATTGGTTATTAAAATGTTGTTGGTTAACTATCGTAAAATTATTTAAGCCTGTCGAAAAAACTTTGATTACGCTGTTGACTGGATGGCGGAAGTGAAAGAAACAGTGGTTTAAATATTACAATAACACTTTTCGCCTGTTAAAATTGTTACTGATTCTTACTATTCCGCAACATTGTTTCACGCTAAACATATTACGAGAAACTACCTCCTTATAATTCAAAACCTAAAAGCATTTAGTTTTTAAAGCTAATGGAATGTAAAGTAACACTTTCCTCACAGCGTCTGTCCCATCTCAGTACAGATATACGAACACAGGGAATTTACAAGGTAAAGAAAGCCGCTCGCCATTGTTGTATCTAGACATCTGTGATGTGATTGCCTTTATATTGGAATTGATGGCAGTGGCCATGGCTTCAATCTCCAGAGAGCTTTGATATCCGCAGCAATAAATCTCAGTTCAGTATTTTCACAAGATCCAATTTATCTGTGAGTATCCGCAGCTAGAGGTGTTCAATATCGGTAGTTCGAGACGAAGGTGTAGAGAACAGGGCCTGGTGGTAATAAAATCGGTTTAAATAAACCACACAATAAACTTAAATTCGCGTTTATATAATTTTGTATTACTTATAATATTAATTTATCTGTTTGCATACCGTATTCTAATGTATTACCAAACGAAATGAAGCGAGACTCCTGCTTGTTGAAATAAAGCTCCGTAGGTTCCAGAAACTGTTGATTTTATGCATGCCTATCTTTTTATTTCATAATAGGGGAGACCCCTGCGTGCTTCGCACGCCAACTCCGTTTGATGATTAAATAAATAATAACTTATCTCTTATAATTTATAACAGCAGTTAGGCCTATAATAAAAGTTAAAAGATCCAGTAGGGCTTAGGTCTACTCTTAAACAAAAACGTAACCTAAAAAGTTAGAAATACAAATAATTGTTTCTATTTTTGAAATCAGCTATTAATGAAAATATTAGAGCAAACAGCTGATTACTCTACCAACACAAAACGTAAATTAATTAATATAATTTGTGTGATTTTTATGTCCAACAAATGGTGTGGTTTTCTAAAAAGCATATAAAAACACGCGTGTATTCCAACGTAAAGTTGTGTCAACATTTCAAAGCAATCGGTGAAGATCTTTCGGAGATTTTAGATAATAAACTAACGAACATTTACATTTTTAATTATATAGACTAGTGGACCAGGCAATGCTTCGCTATTGCTTGATTTAATTCGTTATTCCATTTCATTACTTTGACTTAAGTAATCTATTGCAAATGGTTTTTATGTCACTTATGAATAATATTACACAAATTTTGATTTATAGTTTTTAATAAGTTAGTGCAATTATTTGTTTTTATTGTATAGGGGTAGCTAGCCCATTTTAATCTCTTGATTGTTGTGACCATATTCTCTAAACAATCCTTGTAGTTATACTAATACGTGGAAATTGTGAAATTTTTAATGAAATTAGTTGAGTAGTAGTTTTTGAGAATGTAAAAAAAGTAAATGTATTGAACTTTAATTGTAGTTAAAGTGATAAAATTTCATATGGTTTTTAAATCACTAAAAGACAATATTACTTAATTTTAGCTCGTAGGATGTTAGTTTAATTTATATTTATTGTATATAGGGGTAGTATATTACTCCATTTCAACCCCTTAGACTGTAGTAATTGTAAGGTCTAAATACTCCTGGTAGTGATAGACCATAGGCGGACAAACTGTAAAATTTGAGTGAAATCGCTCGAACGGGGTTTAAGTCTACAGAGGACAAAGAAAAAAGAAACAAACATTCATTGTATATATACAGAGAGATATAGACTACATTAACATATCTTGAATATTGCGCAAAAACAGAAATAAACTACATCAAACTTAAAATTTTGTATGTAGGTCAAGGCCATATGACAACGGACAGTGAACATATTTTTTGTTGAATCACCATATTTTTTTAAAGTCGATGTTTATTTGCATTGTTTTAACTTCAATTTGGTTCATCCTAAGCTGTCGTACGCTCTTTACGACCAATTAGTAAACCTTGAAGAATTTTTAAATATCATTAAAACATAGTTCTTTTGAATAACTCTACATTCATTTTATTTACGTAAATGTGGGCCTAAATGAATTGACGTTGTGAGCATTTATGTGCTGTATTTATACCTTGTTGACTCACACTTTCAACTAAAATATTTGCTAAAGCATACACATGTTTTAAATAAACTGGCTTTTTAAGACATATATTATTAATAGCTGACCTGTAAAAATTTCAATACATTTGTTTGTGATATTTTTTGTATTTGTGATAAGCAATTGGATAATGGTAAAAATGAGAAACACGTATTTCTGAGTGATCACTGTATCTATTACCAATTGTGGAAATGGATATTAAATTTGAAGAAGAGTACATTTAGAAGAACGATGATTGAACATTTTACATGCGATATGAATTTAATCGGCAGTATACCGCAAAAGTTCTGATTTGCTTGGCATGTGATCGACTTTGAACCATGCGGTTTTCTTCCAAAATTTAAGTTATAATTGAATTAGGTAAGAATTTCAAGTAAACAGTCAAATCAAATAAATGCTTTTAATCGAGTGATTTGCTGTGATATCACTATTTCTTTCATTGCAATGTTTTATGACACATGACGTATTTTGTTCTGTTGTCTGGAGCGGAAACAAATCTGATGGATTTCCGAAACTGGAACAGGCGGAAAATTACATCAACTACATATTCATAATATGTTAAGACATTTGGTTGTAGATGTTTGACTTATAATACAGTAAGCCTTTGGTTTTTTCCTAATCTAAAAAACTGATGGTTGTAAAGAATAATTACCTGAATCTAAATTAGTCAAATTTGTTGCAAATAAACGTTATTTATTTCATTGTAAGCCTAACCTAAAATTATGTTAAGTTTTTGATCCAAATCAGCTGTTTTATTTGTAATGTGTAACAACCTATGTTTGAATTATAAAAAAGGTGGTAATAATTTTTCATTGCTTTTTGTTCGTGTTTGCATTTAGTTTGTAAACCAACCTAAAAAAGCTGTTGGTTTTGAAAAATAATATACCGATTATAAATTTGCTAATTGAAGTTGCTATGGTAATGAATATAATCAAACATGTGTTACCTAATTTTTTCGTTACAGCTGTTTTCGTGAGTTATGGTCGTTTAAGTTCATACAAAAAATTTTAAAATTTTTTCTTTAATTTGAAACTTTTCCGGTAAACGTTTTTTTGTTTTTCATAAAAACTTAATTCGGACTATTACGAACATTTTAAAACAAAAAGTAGTCAAATTGGTCCAGCCGTTCTCAAGTGATGCGCTTACCAACGAACAGCATTTCATTTTTATTATATTATTATAGATTATACATTTGAATCCACTGTTGTATCTGTTATTTTATTTTATTGGTTTCTCTGGTAATTAATCAAAATACATTCAAATAACATCGATGTGTTAGTTCATCAGTCTAGGCCTAACGTAAAATTATTTTGTGTGTTTAATTTTATTTATGTATTTTTCCTATATTTTAATAGATATTCTGCTATTCGGGGCGGAGGAAAATCCAACAAATCAAAGATTATAAAAATTGGTTCAGCCGTTCTTGAGTTATAAGTGTTCTAACAAACCTGACATTGTTTTCCATATATATATATATATATATAGAAATTGTATGTCGGCTTTGAGATTAGAAAACTCATAAAATGTACGCACAGTATTTTTCAGCCCTTTTTGTTAACTTCATTCTCCTAAAAAAAATGTGTTTATTTTCTCTTAAGAATATTTCTTTATTCAACTACAAAGTAACTCTACCTAAGTGTTATTCTAGAGTATTTAACAGTACTTAATAATTTGTTAAAACAGCTCTTTCCTTATTCTACTAATTGCATTATTTAAATAAAAGCTTTAAATACTTATAAACCTTTTGTTTGATGTTACTAAAGATTTCCAGCCAGAACTATATAAAGGTTGCGATAGCCTAATTAAATTTGTAAAGGAATTAAATCTCTCTGTACTATAAATAAAGGAAATTTCCGTAAATATATTTTTTATTCCGTTTAAATTGATTCCAAACCTCAATGAAATATTGAAATGTAATTATTGTCTCTAGGGAAAACATCTTTTTTAGCAATTCCTTCTTCTTTGTGGTTTCTGTTTGTATTTAATAAATTTCGCTCTCAAAAAATGTTAAGTGAAAAACAGTTTTTAATGATAGAAATTAAAAGGTTTTGTTTATTTATTTACATTTATGCGAATAGCTTGAAATATGGACTTGAAACTCTATTCGTTTTCAATAGAGACGTGTACTTTGTGTTTCTAAACTCTTGTCGTATGTTTTGAGAGATTGTTGCTGGGGTTGAGGGAAACACGAACGAGGAACTGTTTTTCAAGGGGGCACTCCACCTTTAAAAATTTTTTATTTATTTTTAAAGCAAACCTAATTATTTTATGTTTTATAATATGAGTGTTGGTTATAGTGACTTTTCCATAAGTTTTGGCAGGCTTTTCCATAATAACTAGGCTTCACTGTGGCAGACATAACTCAAGTTGTATTTGAGATAGCCTCATTTTTATTTTTTTATTTTGAAGAGGGCATTCCATTCTACAACCTGTAGTATGGATATTAAATTATATAAAATATTTCTGTAAAAAATATTTTATTTAACTTTTTTATAAAAAATTTAGTAAAATCTTTTTTTAATCATTTCTTAAAATCTTTATTATACGAACTAATGTATATCCATACTACAGGTTGTACAATGAAATATCCTCTTCAAAATAAAAAATAAAAAATATGAGGCTATCTCAAATACAACTTGAGTTATGTCTGCCACATTAAATGAAAACGTGAGAAACAAAACTATCGGAAAACGGCCTAGAAAAAGACTCAGTTATTTGGAGAATATACATGTACGCGTTTGGTTTTATATAAAATAAACTAATTCTAAACATATTATCTATACTTATTATATATCAAATTATTCAGAAAATCACAGTGAACAAAACTAGGTGAATTTTTTTTTCTTCAATATTAAGGTAAAGTGCCCCCTTAAAACAAGCCTTGTTGGCAGCCTATTATTGTGTATATTTTTCCACGATCATATTTAGAAATAAATTAATTTCTGTGTCAAAATTTGGATATGCATACTTTTATGTAAACTTTATCGTACCGAAAACCAAGATTTTTATATTTTTTGCATAATTTTAGTATTTCAAAAACTATATACTATTTAGAAATGTTTACATGAAAACATTGTAAACTAACCGATATGACTTATTTTTAGCGAATTCACATAGGAAAGATGAGCTATACCAGTGACTCTTATGGTGCGACCTAATTTCGCGAGTGGTCTATGGTCACCGATCATATTCCCCAGAACACTTTTGTGGTGTAATAAAAAAATATTTATATTGTTCGCACTATAATGGCCGCATCTTAAGTCCGATTTGGTGCACTTGTGGGTTTTTTAAGTGGCTCTTAAGAGTTCGTTTGCCAAAAAATCCTAAGACCAGAACACATTTTTTGAGTGGAACTAACAATTTTTCGAGATTTTTCGTACAAGAATTAAACCGTTTATAGTTTTGTCTCAACAAATAAATATTTGATATTATTCTGCAAGGTTTTTTTTATCGATATTATAGCTTGTCTGGTTTCCCCAAAATCGATATAAACGTAAAATACCATAAAATAACTTTGTTCAAATCCATGAGAGGGGTTTTAACAAAAGGCAGCTTCTAATTCAAGACCGACGGCTCTGATGCAAATAATTGGAAGCCGCAAGGTTTGAGGTTGAGGGGCAAACTCTCAAAGCGAGTTTTTCCACCGCGAGCGGAACTGAGCATGGTCTGAGCCGGGGATGGAGGCTGAGGTGAAAAAAAATTCTACTAATATATTCAGCACCTTCGTGAGTAGAAAAAATCCCCAAAGAATGGCAAACCTACAACATGTAAAATTAATTTTGGAAATTTGCTCAGCTGTTCAGCTGCGTGATTTCATTACTGCTATTCAATTGGAAAATATGTTTTGTTTAGCCTAAATTTAATTATTGTATACAACTACCAAGATTTTACATTTAAAAAGGAAATTGTTTTGTATCTTATAAGCACTGTAGAGTTTTCCCATAAATTACACAAACAAATTACATAACAGTACTTATAAAAACAGTGCAAAAGTAAACCTAAATTTGCATTACTTTTGTTATAGTTAAATTTCATGAGTTAACCTTTCCTGGTAACACGCAAATTGTTTTTGGACACCAGCACATATTAGAAGAGAGCAGCGACCAACTGTTACGAAAAAAACAATTGCCAATGTATGCTAGATGTTTTGTCGAAAAGTGTGCGCGAAGCCACAGCGCACTTGTCATGACAACATCAGGACTGTTCATATCCTCCGAAATTATGTCCTAACATTATACAGAGTGAGTCAGGAAGAAACTTTCAGGACGTGTTCTACCAGTAAAAATAAAGAAAAAAGTTCATATAAACATAGTTTCGGAAATGCTTCGATTTCCAGTTATCCACCATTATTTTACAAAATACTTAATTACCTTTGGATGTAGGAAATAAGTTAGACGCATATTTTGGATACATATTTGGTACTTCTTTTAACCATGTACAAAAACAATACGTTTTTCTATATGTGTCCAACACGGCTGCTGTTTATAATTTTGTATGGAAAATATCTCGAATAACGCTAACTTTGATTAATTTTCCTTTTTTAATGACATACTTAAATGGGTCTTTATTATTTCTGTAACCTAAAAGATATTTGGCCAAAAACTAACAATATTTTTTATATCGGCAGTTATCCATAATATACATAAATTTTAGTTTTTAGCAAATATTTCTGTTAATTTTAAAATAAAACAAAACTAAGTAGTTTGTTATTAAAGAAGCATTGCTTTTTGTTTCTTGAATTTTGTTGTAAATAAAGTTAACTGTTTTCGAGATATTTTACAATACAAATTTTAAACGGATGCCATTTTTAAAATATACGAAACAACTATTTTTACTTTTGTTCATGTTTAAAATGTGTATCAAAATGTGCGTTCAATATATTTCCTACGTCCAAATGTATAATATATTTTGTATACGAAAAATGGTGAATGACACAAAATTGAAACTTTTCCGAACCTAAGTTTATATGAACTTTTTTCTTCATTATCATTAGCAGAACACATCTTCTCAGTCACCCTGTATAAGTGCTTCTCATGAACTTATCATGACTAAATAGTTTTGTTATAAAATTATATAACTTTGATTGAAACAATTAATTTGTAATTCACTGCTTTCGATTTGTGAAACACAATTTCCCGTTTTGATCAACTTGTAATCAAACAATTATATTGTAATCACAGTATGTTTTTAAAACTATTAAACCATTTAGTGGGAACGTGATTAGTGAAATGTATCCAGAGTATGACTGCGTCCGATTAACTAAATGAAAAGAGAGGGTTTTTTGGAATTAGTCCAGGTTTTTGCCAATATTTTTAAACAAGTCTAATCAATTATTTATTAAAAGTCTTTTTATTTTTTTAAAAGCTTAAAGAGAAAATTAAGATGAACCACCTATCTGGTCTGAATTATCAATACAAATGTCCCTAATCGAAGCGTTATATTTTGTGGATAATCTTTGAAACGTCGAAATAGTCTGTTTTCAGAGAAAACCAAGCCTCTAAACTGATTCGTTTGCTAGATCCTTTTTCCTACCTTTTTTCTTCTTTATATTCCCAATTTTTCACAATGATTGTGCAACGATTATGCAATGATTGTGCAATGATTGCTGTGTTTTGGGGCAAATTCTAGAACCGATAAAATATAATTATTGGCCTGTTACAATCTGTATAGTAAAACTTCTAATGGATTTGTTGTTAGGGTTTATTAGCGAATTTCCGTAGGAAAAATGAGCTATGCAGTGCTTCTTAGGGCGAGGCCCAAGGTCAGGAGTGGATAATGAGTACCAATCATGGTCCCCAGAACATATTTTGGCTATCGTAAAAAAATATAAGTATATTATATATGTGTTAGCACTCTCACGGCTTATTTTACGTATGATTTGGTCTAAATTTGGGACATAATTTAGTTTTTTAAGTTTAAGTCGTTCACACAATTTCGTAAGACAAAAAAATTAATATTGTGACTGGAAGTAATTTGTTTTGGAGATAAAAATAAGAGATTATTCTGAACATTTCGATGTTTTAGACTAGTTTTTTACTAGTTCCCCCGGAATCAACCAAAATATAAAACACTAGGTTCAAATCAACCTGGGGATCATACCGTGGTGGGAGCTTCTGATCAGATCTAGTTTACGAGTTTTCCGCTGCGACCGAAGCAAAACAGTCTATAATCCGAGCAAGAACGCGGAACGATGCAGCAGGGACTGGGAGCTGAGGAGCAAAGCAATTCTAATAATATAGGTGTTTGTACACGCAGGCTGCTATTCAGCGCTTTCGTGAGTAGACCAATTTTCTCAACTGATTGAAACCCTAAAACCTATAAACTTAATTTGTAAATTCGCTCAACTCACGTCCGCAGTTTAGCTGAGTGATCGAATTATTATATCGTGCAATTAAATTGTTTACATTATTTCTTTCTTTTTTGTAAAAGCGAGTCGTACAAGAAATTCCAGTAAGAGAACAACACTGTAAGAGACTCGAAATGGCGGAGCAAGTTTTAGGCTGTTTTTCTAATGGAAAATAGATTTTGAAACACAATGTGTGTAAGTTAATTTATTTAATAGAATAAAACTTTGAAAATCTCACAACTGATATGTTTACTTACTCGAACGCGTTTCAACGACAACGTCGCCATCTTCAGTGATGCACGAGATGAGATACTCAAACTACAACTACCCTAAGAGCGCGTCAACACACGGTAATTATACAAACCTAAAACTACTTGTCTTAATCGTTTAAGATACTATGTGTGTGGTTTCTTTCGGACAGTTGAGATGGGTACCAGAACCTCGTTCGCCTACCCAGAAATTCTGGGCGTTCCCAGGGAGCACTGCGGGGAAGTGAGGATGGATTTTGCTCCCCACAATCATACAAAAGAGTTGTTTCAAGATAAATAAACTACTAGTTGACATTATTATCCAGCTGAGGGTTTTAAATATACCAAAGTGTTCGTTATTACACTCTTCATATTAGCGTATTTCCATAAGAAATATGAGCTATTGCAATGACTCTTGTAGTAAAACGTAAGGTCGGGAGTAGTCAATGAGCACCGATCATGGTCTACAACGTGATTCGGGGTGTAATTAAAAATTATATATATATCATATAGCTGGCCCAATCTGGCTTTGCACGGATAGACAAATCAAAGTTAAATGTAAATAAAAAAAAAAATATATATATATATATATACATATATTATACTCTGAATTTCTTTTGGGGATTCTTAGTAAATTTGACCCCCCAAACACCTCCTAAAATTTAGAATTTTTTTAAAACCTTTCTTAGCGAGCTCCTAGAGGAAACTACATAACCAATGTCATTCCAATCCGTACGTTGGTTTTTTTTAGTAACTTTAACCCAACCAAACCCCCTAAAATTTTGAATTTTTTGAAAACCTTTCAACGAGCACCTAGGGTCCTAGAGGAAGCTACATACCAAATTTCATTTCAATCCGTTCGGTGGTTTTTGAGATTTCGTGATGAGTGGGTCAGTGAGTGGGAATTGGATTATATATATATTGATATACGATAGGCTACACTAAATGTAACAAAAACCCTTTTAGCCGGTTATACAGGATATAATTTTATAAGTTGAAATGAATGAAAAAGGACCAGACACATTTTTCGAATTTAACTTAGTTTAGTCGCAATCAATAATTTTTTTTTTACAAAAACTTACTGTAACACCAGAAATATATAAGATACCGTATTCAAATTTAGTATAAGCATTTTATGTTACAATTTATAAGAGTACCAGAATCAAACAATTAAGTTTTATAATTTTCAAAATGACAGCCATTACAAATTTTTAGCTTGGAATATTTTTAAAACTATTAAATTTAAAAAAATTACAAGAGATGAAATATTTTTATTTTTAACGACTGACAAAATAGATTTTTTTCGTTTCAAAAGTTTAAAGGATAAGTGAAAAGTTTTACATAAAAAAATTAAATCAAAACATAGAAACTATTGAACAAAGAGTTTCAGTAAAAAGCGTTCAACTTAATGTGTTATTCAAACTAATTATTGCCTACGCTTTGTCTAATGGATGTTGAACTCGTCAAACTAAAGGACGCTGTGTGTAACCAAATATAAGGGATACAAGATGTCACACCACTCATTTCTATCCTTGCGGTTTGTGTTGGGTGTTACACTTGTAATTTTAAGATTTATAGTAGTACAATGCAGCCATCATACATTTCAGTTAAATCGAAAATTCCCACCTTGCTACAAACAATTTTATTAGAGCATAAACTCTTGTATAAAATCGTGCAAACAAAAAATAATATTTTATAGTTTTTCCATTGTTTTTTACATAATAAGAGCATAGTGTAAGTATTACAGAACTGAAAGAGTTTATAAGGAAAGTATAAAACAGTCTCCACTAAACAATTTCCGTATTGATAAATTATTATTTCATAATTTGGTAAAATACAATAATCTG
>JAGFPH010013732.1:6503-25611 GCA_018207615.1 Philaenus spumarius | reverse complement strand
AAATACAAGAAAACCAAAATTACGACATCCAACAACATCTAAAACAAATTCAAGAAATTAGAAAAACTTTACACAAAATAATACAAAAAGCCCAAGAAACACAAACATTTTATTACGATAAGAAGAGAACCGACTTTGAATTCCAACAAGGGGATGAAGTCTTAATAAGACGCGAGTTCCACGGCAAAACACCCACAAAATATGATATGAAGTATACGGGGCCATATACAATTATTAAAAAAATAAATGAATTAACATACCAGGTAGAGATATTAAGATATGGAAGACTCCAAAATGAACCAATACACATTTCCAGAATGAAAATGTATCATAGAAGGCTATAAGAACAAAAATATGTCATGTGTAAATTTAAGTGTCACAAGTAGATAATAACTCGAGATCTGTCTATATTTAATATTGTAGAGAATAGAAAATAAATAAGTTATATGTACTAGCTTTAAGAATTGTACTAATTAAGAATATTCAAGTCACTATCATGCATTGTATTGTAAACAAAACATTTCTAAACTAAAGCCTTGTTAACACATAGTAAACGTTTAAAAAATAAAAGCTATTCAATAGTACACACTTCAAATTAAATAAGTAAAACCAATAACTATTAAATCCTTAATAACATCGCTTTCAAAAGTAAACAATAACTTTGAGATCTGATCTATAAAAAAGCTTTTGTAAACATTTAAAGAGACCTAGGCTAAGTAGGCGTATAGTAAGGACAATGACTCAACAGTAAGGAGTGCAAGTAAACGTTCAGACAGTAGCAATTCTAAAGTGACGTCCTTGGGGAACTACATATTCCAACAACAGCGCTTCATAGTAATTCGTTATCTGAGAATTAGGTCCTGATCAAGCTAACATTTCATTTTGCGAAAGTAACTAGAACTTTACACATTGCCAAGAAATAACCTACACAAACAATAATCCGACCTACTAGCATTAGGCCTAATATCCACTACAAACTTATGCTGACCACAACAAAACCTAGCGCAGCAGTATCTGGGCTAATAGGCCGGGAGCTAAGGGGGGTTGAGCATGCACTTAAAGCCGTACGCAATTTTATTTTTGATTATTGTTTAGGCCACCTGGGTGAACATAAAAACGAATGTTGTCGCCTTCCCAGGTGGTCGACAACGAGGGGGGGAACATGGCCGCGTACACTATTTAAATAAACGCCCACAGCTCAACAACGGTAATAGATAGAATTTTGAAATAAACGGTGTTTTACTGTATAAAGTATATACTTTCAAAATGGTCCTTACAAAAAAAGTCCTATCTGTCTTAGTTTCGGAGTAAACAAATATTTTCGTTTAAAACTTAACTTTACCCTAGGTATTTTTCCTTTATTTATATGCTTAAATGACGGTTATTAGGCCGGAACAACAACAATGGACTAAAATTAGCAAATTTCATCTAAAACGTAATTTATTTAAAATATTAACTTTTTGGTGTAAAGTTGTCTGTGAGAGTTCTCATGGAAAACTTCCTGAGGCTACAATGATGAGTTTCCTGCCAGCGGCGAGATTTGAGAGAGTCTTATCTCTTATTGATAAAATGCTGAGAAAACCAAATGGATAACGCGAATATAAAACCACGCTAAATTTAATTTATTTTATAGTGAGGGGTTGGCCAAACATAACCAGTATAATCCAGATTCAAAGTCAAGGACTTTCTTATCAACAAACTATAAGGACACCTGCCGCAGGGACTGTGTTAAAAACAGTCAAAATTGTTCATATGTGCGGTTCGGAAGGACGTGAGTTTGTGTCGTGGCGAGTGTTGTCAATTAGTTGTTTGTGAACATACATTTATAAATTTCGAAATGTGTGTGTTCATTATGTGTGCAATGTACAGTTTATTCACATTGAGGTGTTGTTAATATTAGGTAAAACTGATTGCCTGGACGTAAGTAGCCTAATTAATATTTTGCGTTAATTTGAAACCTTAATAATAGGATATGTGTTAAATGGCGTTTCCTTTAAAGAGTCCTGCCGATAAAAAGCAAAAGAAATTTGATTTCAACTTATGCTTAATATGCCAAGAGAAAAATAAGTTGCCTTTTGTTTCTAAACCTAAAACTGACAGTTTAAACAAAATTAAAGAAGCTAGTATTTTAAGAAATGACGAAATTTCAAAAGTAATTGACAGTAAATCTACAGAAACCTTTGTTTTTAAATGGCACAGGAACTGTTATGCCTCTTACATTAGTTCTATTAACATTTCAAGAAAGGTAAAACGAGATGTTTCGGAACTAAGCCGTGAATGCGATGAAGAAACTAATTTCCTCACTTCCCCATCAACGTCGCTATTTACTAGAAGTGTCGTTCCAAAATGTGACTACAAAAAGTGTATTTTTTGTCAGCAAGAAACGAAAAAAAAAAATTAAAAAAACTTACCGGGTAAGCGAAGAGGATCGTGCCAAAAGGTTACTCAGCGAGTGCCGACAAAGACAGGACGAAGTTTTCGTTAGATTAAGTACATTAAATGATACTAATGATGTTTTTGCTGCAGACATATTATATCACAAGCTTTGCCTGACTTCATATTTTGATAAGAGTACGGCGAACCTCAAATCAGAAACCCCCAAGTTTAATGAGATACCCCAACAAAGTGTAAATACAACACCAACAACAATCAATACAGCATTTGAGAATCTCATTTCTGAAATAGACGAGGAACTAAAATCTAATTGTTTCGAGTTAAGTTGGCTCACAAGCAGGTTAAGAACCCTAAACAGAGGATCAAATGTTACAGTGGATAACAGGCTGGTAAAGAAATGATTAATTGACTACTATGGTGACGAATTAATGTTTTCTCAACCCACCAACCAATCAAAATCTGCCATTGTTTTTAAAGCCTCCACAAAGTCTACTGACCTCGTTGAAAGTATCCGCAACATCTATGAGAAGTCACTTGATACAGAAACATTGAAAGAAGACATCAAAAGTAATGCATTTAACATGAAAGGCTACGTGTGCAATGACGCCTTAATTTCGGAGGAGTTAGATAATTTTAAAATACCTCCACAATGGGAATTATTTTTTAGAAAACTTCTTGGATCTGATCGCGCTAATAATAAAGACACAAAAAGGAAATGTTTTTCCATTTACATGGACTTATATTATCTTATTACAGATGGTGATCTAACACCTAAACATGTGTCTTTAGCACAGTTTACACATCACTATACTCGATCAAAATTTTTAATAACAACTCTTAACAAATTAGACCATTGTATTAGCTATACAAGTTTGAAAAAGTTAGACTCTCAAGCAACCATTGATATAGTAACTAAAAACCAAACAGAAGCCGTTCCTCTACCTTCAAATATAATGTGTAATCCGGATCTTTTTCTCCACGGAGCTGTGGATAATGATGATTTCGCAGAGGAAACATTAGACGGTAAAAGGACAACACATGTTACTGCAATGGTTTTGTATCAGACAGCAACTGACACATGTAACTTTGCACGACAAACAGAAAAAACGCCTATTCCTCAGGACGCTCCCTTAAATGCTAATGAACTAATTCCTTGTCAAACCATTAAGAAGTGTTTTGGGATAAAAAAGAAGCCAGAATGTTATCCTGAGCAAATAGACATTGACACAGAATGTACAGTCAACGATATCAGTAATTTTGTTTGGGTTCTTTGCAGAATGAACCATAATAGTCCAGTTGATGACAAAGTTATTTCGAATTATGCACTGTGCCCAGGATGGACCCCTTCCATCAGATAATTTCTAAATCAATAATTCCTATCACTAATGTAGGATTTTGTACATTACTTCCAGCTCCACCTACAACAACAGATGCTGTATATACTGTCATAAAAAACTTCACGTCTATAAATGAATATGTAGGACGAAAATATTCAGTCTTATCTTGCGACATGGCTATATATCTGATTGCCAAGTTAATCCAGATTCAGAGCAAAGAGTTTGACACGTTGTTTTTAAGGATTGGAGCTTTTCATTTAGCTAAAAATTGGTTAGGTGTTATTGGACAGTTTGTACACGATAGTGGATTCTATGATATTTTTATTGAGACTGAAATATATGGGGAAAATACTTTGAAGGCTGTATTGAAAGGTGTGCATTACAATAGAGGCGTAAGGGCACACAAACTAATGTACGAAGCTTGTCGAAGACTTCAAATGGAACTCTTTTTAAAGGAAACAGATAAATCAAGTACAACAGAAATAAAAAGTCGGGTATCATCTCTACAAGAAGCCTTTGTCAGTTCTGAGGGAGATGTCCCTGCAATTTATGACTTAATCGAAGACGAAGGTACCGCCTTGTTTACTGAATTTAGCAAATTCATTCAAGATAAATCGGTAGTCAATGAAACATTTAAGTACTGGTGTAACTACTGTGAAATGGTGGAAATACTACTTGACAGTATTAAAGCCGAAAGAGATGGCAACTGGGATCTACATTTGAGAACCGTTCAGAAAATGATACCTTATATGTTACTCTATAACCACGTAAATTGCGTAAGAGGATGTGTTTTCTACCTATCAGATATGGTAAAATTGCCACTTGAATTGAAAACCGCATTTAGACAAGGTAATTTTTCAGTAAAAAGGAAAGCCGGTAAGTTTAATAATGTTGCAACTGATCACGCTCTAGAGCAATCCTTGATTAGGTCCTCGAAAGTTCAAGGAGGGCTGATTGGAATAACATCTAATCAAAATGCCATGCAAAGTTGGTGTCTGTTATACCATTTCAAAACCGGTATTTGCCAAGCCCTAGAAGATTTCTGCGATATCAATCAAGACCCCACCAGTGATATTGATGAACATTCTCATAAAGAATAGCGAAGTAACAGAATAGAACGAGATGAAAATGATGTTCAACTGATCGTCAACTTCATTAATGACCATGACAATCCCTTTGAAAATTGTAAAACTTAGTTGAGAAACATTGTAAGTGGATTGGTTGCTACAGAAGAAGCTTCTAAGTTTCTTGTAAACATCACAGAAGAAGGACTAAAAAAATACGAAAGTTTTATGAAAGAGAGATGTATAGCAAAGATAAAAGGATTGTACGTTCCGATAGGAAGAGTGAACGTTGTGTATATGTCTTCATTACCACAAGAAACCCCCAAGTTAAAGAAAAAGAAAAAACATGTCACGACGAATGTCAGCTCAATAATTATGTTGGCAACTCAAAGAAACATCGAATTGGAAGATCTGTTGAAACACGAGTTACTAGATTACCCACCATCTTTAACAAATGAAAGCGGTCATTTAAAGAAAAGTGTAAAGTGCGAACTAATAAATATTATTGAAAGTGAAACTACCTGCAACAAGGCTCTACATGATTTAGGAGAAGTAGATCAAATACACATTGTAGATGGAATGGCTTTCATTCACTCTGTTTCAAACGCTGTTTTAAAAAATATGAACACTTTTCAGGACTTTGCCGAATATCAGTTGTCTAAAGTTGAGGCTATTTTGACAAAGACCTGTAGTAAACGAGTAGATATTGTTTATGACAGTTACGATAACATTAGTGGTTCTATAAAAAATGCAGAGCTGAATCTAAGGAGCCTTGGAAAAGCCCCGCTTATAGTTAACATTCACAATGACTTAACTAAAGTTCCAAAACAATGGGCAAGGTATATATCAGTCCTAGAGAATAAGAAGGACCTTATTAAATACGTGACCAATTATGTTATCAACAAAATAACTGTTCCTGTAGCCAAAACTCTTTATTATGCTGGATCTTTGGAAGACGAAACCAAATGCTTCATAAAAGATGAAACAGAAATTATAACTGAGTATTTGAATCTAAAAAGTAATCAGACAGAAGCAGACACAAGAATATTTTTGCATGCAAAACATGCTCTGTTAAATACTACCAATGGGGCTGAAGTTAACTTGGTGATACATAGCCCTGACACAGATGTCTTCGTTCTAGGCATTTCGTTCTGGCAAGACTTCAAAGCTATTGGCTGCAAGAGTATGTGGTTTTTAACAGGTATTGGTGATCGAAAAAGAGCTTTAGGTTGCCACTTAGCGTCTGAAGCTCTTGGTTCTAAGACATCCAGAATCTTACCAGCCCTTCATGTGTTTACTGGTTGCGATTGCACGAGCAAAATCGGCACAAAAAAGTATTCTTTTGGTGTACTGAAAAAGTTTGAAACGAGTGTCGATGCCTTACAACTTTTACACGACAATGACTTGTCTCCTGAGCAGTTAATGAAGCTAGAGGGCTTGTATTTGAAAATAATAAAGAAAAAGGGCAGTTCCTGCGACGAAAGTCGTCAGCTTCATTTTCTATCTAACCCCTCAGCAGTCAATGACATAAGCTGTTTGCCTTGCACTTCTAACAGTTTCCAACAGCACATTTTAAGATGTTCCGCTCAATTGTACTATTGGAAAAACGCAACAATTGCATTTGTGGAGCTTTTGGACTTAACTCAATACGGTTTTTACCTTGATGACAACAATAACTTACGCCCGCGTTTCATGACCTTGCCAGCTCTACCAAAGAATCTCATAGCTCCTTGTAAATGTAAAATTGTGCTAAAACATCTTGTGCATGTTTTAAAAATAAAGTTCCATGCTGTTCTTACTGTGTTTGCAAAGAAAAATGTAAAAACGTGTTTACTAAAAGAAGTACCGAAGACGATGAAGATGAAGCATTGCAACAATAATTAGGCCTAAGACACTGGGGGAAACTCTTTTCTTATTTTTCGGACAATGGGACACTAGAAGCAGTGCGTATCATCAATCAAAAATTATATTGGGATCAGAAATCAGGAATATCTAAATATACGTATCCTATACTACACAAGCAGATTTACAGGAAGTGGGAAAACTGTCATGAAAGAAGTTTTCCATGAGAACTCTTACAGACAACTTTACACCAAAAAGGGTAAGTTAATTTTTTAAATAAGTTACGTTTTAGATGAAATTTGCTAATTTTAGTCCATTGTTGTTGTTCCGGCCTAATAACCGTCATTTAAGCATATAAATAAAAGAAAAATACCTAGGGTAAAGTTAAGTTTTAAACGAAAATATTTGTTTACTCCGAAACTAAGACAGATAGGACTTTTTTTGTAAGGACCATTTTGAAAGTATATACTTTATACAGTAAAACACCGTTTATTTCAAAATTCTATCTATTATCGTTGTTGAGCTGTGGGCGTTTATTTAAATAGTGTACGCGGCCATGTTCCCCCCCTCCCCCCCTCGTTGTCGACCACCTGGGAAGGCGACAACATTCGTTTTTATGTTCACCCAGGTGGCCTAAACAATAATCAAAAATAAAATTGCGTACGGCTTTAAGTGCATGCTCAACCCCTCTTAGCTCCTGTACTATAAGACATTGGAATACACATCTGTCAAAGCAGAGCTCATCTAAAACCGTTATCAGCCATTCCACAAACATTGAGTTCAGTAAACAAAAAACAAAAGCTAGGCCTACTACAACAAAAATAAACATCATCGCAATTAACTTCAAACAATTTTAAACATATTAACAACATCATAGCATAATTTCAAGAAAAATTTCAACATACAAATTAATACCATTCCACAACGTCAAGTCACAAGACGGTAGACATATGTATAACATCGAATTGGTGATATAATTTCTTATAGGGTGTGGGAGTGTAAGTATTGGTAAGTAAACACCAATACTTGAAACACCAATACCCAATGTCTTTAACATCAGCGATAACAAAATAATTATAATAATATATTATAAAATAAATTTTAAATAAATCCATAATAAATAAATCTACAGAAACAGGCCAGACTATCTTTGTATTTCAACAGGAAGTTACAACGGATGTACCAGCTTAAATTACTTAAGACACAAATACACTGCTTTGCGTTATTCTGTGTGAATCAACTAGTGCAGACACGCGATAAATATTGCCAATTCTGTAAAACTGAAAAGCCAATCAGAACAATATAAAATTCAAATAGACCAACCAAAGGAAAATCCAAATCGTGAAACTGTGTGGTGGGGAAATTTTGGAGAGAACACGAGGTCTGTCATCAACTAAAATTCAATCAATCTACACCTAGACCAAACCTTTTCGAGATGCATCAGTTTTACTTTTACATTAATCATTTAATAAAGTAACTTCATTATCAGTAACCAAAGATAAATCATCCAAGTAATAAAGTAATAAAGTATTTTTATAATCATTAAAGAAAGTTTTCAATCAAGTTATATACATCAAATGGATCCAGGAACCATCAAAACCTAGGAATAAAGTGCAGTAGTGAAGTGTAACATAAAATTAATAAAAGTCAATAAGGGAGTTTATAAAAGTCAAATAAAAGTGCAAAGTGTGTGATAGTGGGAACAAAAATTAAGTAAGTAGCATTAATATTTCATTTCATTGTAAAGACAGATCTCGAGGGTTAAAATTAAATAACAATCGAAATCAAATCCAGAGTATTGTGTATCAGAAATAACATTAAAATAAATCAAAAATAAATAAATAATCATGCATTAATAAATAATCGTATTGGGACTGGTTTATTGGGATTAACTGAAGAGAGGGTTCTAAAACACCTCATAAGTAATCGAAATCAGTCACCAAAGCAACTTAATATCATTCATAATATAAAAATGTATAAATAATATATAATAAATTTTGTAATATCAAATTAGTACTATAGGGATTATTTAAAATAATAATTAATGAAGGAAGAGGTGTCACAGGTTAAATTAACACTTGTATTATGCACTAGTAATTAGAAGAGACTTCAACTTAAGGCTCGGCTTTCCACATTCAAAACTACGATATTGGGTACCAATTTCAATGTTAAATAACCAAAACATACCTTCACTATTAAGCATATTTTTGTGCTGTTTTTGTTAAAAAACGACAGCTATATTTTTTTTTCTTAAGGTAAAATAGATTGTGGGTGTTGTTTGCTAAGGATTTTTGCAATATCTCTTTTTGCAACTGAGTAAAAAATGTATAAAGTTTACTATTTTTTTACTATTTATATCATACGTTTATGAAAACAATAAAACGGTTTCTGAAAATGTATTCGGCAATCAACATCCGCATATGACAGTACTTCAAAATGAAATCAAATTTTTAAATTTATTCCACGAAGTAACGGAAAAAAATGACTTATTCTGTAGCATTGCTCTTATGGGAATAAGATTCAATATGGCGGGCAGGGAAGCGCCCCCTTAAATCATTAAAATAAGATACATAGATTAAAGATTAGGAGAGTAGGAGATTTAATAATTAGCACCGCCCTTCTTAAGCGGATGTAATCTTTAGTTGTAAAAAATGTATAACAGTTGGAACTGTAAACTTGAGTAAAAATTAATGATATCAAATTGAAATTTAGATGTATTTAGAAATCGTGCAAAATAATGATCGTAGGAAATGTTTTTAGAAATTTTCAGAATATATTTAACGATTTTGTAAAAACGTCTCTGTACTTATTTCTACCTAGTTCTTAGGAGTACGTCACATTCCAAGCTAAAATTTGATCCGTAAGAAGGATCTGGTGGAGCCCCCAAAACTTTCAATGTGACTTTACAAAACCTTACACAACTTCACAGTAGTCTTAATTAAAATACAAAATCTTACATGATAAAGTCGCCCAGATTACATAAACCTTACATGGTGGAGCGCTAAATTTACAAGAATATATATGTGGTAGAGATAATTACAGAGATACAAAATGAGCTGTGTATAGAATAAAAATTGAAAAATAAATATAATTTAAAGATCTGGTATATGATTTCGTCTGATTAAGTAATTATAATATATATGATTATAAATAAGTAAAAAAAAAGCTAAATTTAGCAAGCATAACATTTAAGCATACAAAATGGGAATAAGATACATAGGAATAAATAAATAAACAAGCACCAAAAACAAAAACACAATGGAGAAGAAAGAAAAAACACCCTTAATTCAGCCCTCACAATACAATGGTTTACCAACTGAAGACATACAAACATTTATATTTCAATATGAGGTAGCATCAAGAGCAAACAGTTGGACACCAAAAACACAAATAAACTTATTGCCTACATATCTTGAAAAATCAGCGTTAAATTGGTATAAAAGCTTTATACAAACAAATCAAGAGGGGGAAATAACATGGGAAAACGCAAAGAAACAATTATTAAATATTTTAAATATATTAATACAAGTGACATTTTTAATAATGGAGTTAAGTTCAGAAACTAGCTCTTCAACACTTTAAAATGTTTGTGGCCAAGGAATATAACTGTAAATCTATCAAGTTCTGAGATCTAGTGGCGAAAAAACTACTTCGTAGAAGAACTGTTTAGTTTATAAGGCAAGGGATATATGTAATGCAAGTCGCTTTACTTTACATAGGTGATTAACTTGTAACCTATGTTTTATTATATAACTTCTAATTCCTGTTAAGAAGTTCACTACTACGCAAATTTCGTATTTCCTAGGCTGACCATTTTTTTAATATTTATAGCCTAAATGAAATTACTTTATTTTTTATTTTTGAACCTTCTACGTAATAATCACTAATATTTTAAAAAGGACGCACATGTGCGTCCATAGCACATAGGTTTAAAAATTTCAATGCCCTGTGTATTGGAAATTCTCCCAACACGGTGGTTGGGTGCGAAGCACGCAATGCATTATGTATTAAAAATACTCCCAATATGCGTTTCGACGTGCGAAGCACGCAATGTACTGTGTATTAATAATAATTATAATACGAGGGTTGGAGTGCGAAGCACTCAATGCATTGTGTGTTGAAAATACTCCCAACATGGGGAATTTGCGTGCAATGCACTGTGCGTCGGCCGCTTCTCATAGTGTTCAGTGTCAAGCTTACATGTGCGTCCTTAGCGGTAAACGTGTACAAGTGACAACTTTGATCAAATATTGGCTGATAGCAAAGAATAAGAGTATGAAAAACAAATTAATCTTCGTTATTATGTTAGTCTATAACCTAGGGTTGCTGTCACCAAGGAAGGTGTTTTATCGTATGACTTATCCCATCAGGCAATGACTGGAGACAGATACGCATAAATATTAACTAATCACATAGTTCCTCATGTTTCTCAGCCGGAGATGAGGGGCGCTTTCCTCCAGCAGGATGGAGCTCCTCCACATTATGCTAATGTGACCAAAGCAGTTTTAGATCAACATCTTCATAACCGTTGGATAGGTCGTGGCAGCAACTTCATGGACTGGCTTATAAAATCACCTGACTTTTCTGTTTGCGAATTTTTCCTATGTGGCTTTTGGAAAGAAAAGTTTTATTCTCACACTATAGCAACACAACATGAATTAATGAGGCTGATTGAAGAGGAACTCGGCAATGAGCTGTTGATATCTCGGCAATGTTTCAAAAACGTTTATGACTAATTTTTGTTCCGTTGCTATCAGTACATAGCTATTGATGGACGTCTGTTCGAATACAGGTTAATGAAACAAATCGTGTTCTTTAATTTTTTAACTATAACTTTCTTTCATTTAATAACACCAATTTGTAATGGTTATGCAAATAAAATTACCTTGTCGAAACTAAACCGTAAAACTATTTTGTTAATATAAGTGGTTCGTTTTTGTTATTATTTTGTTTTTCCGCCATTTTGATGTGAATGATCAGAAGCAAATTAAACTCGAGGGTAATTATTTTACATATCTACGTAAATTAACTATAAAGTTTCCAGTTTGTAGAGTGTTCGATATGTACGGAATATTAATTCAAAAATAGAAACCATTCCGTGGGACACGATGTATAATAATATCACTGTTTTGTTATATCTGCTTTGTTTTACCCACTGATAACCACAGACACAACAAGTGCACACGTAAAAATATATCACAGGGAAGTTGTATTTCTTCTTGGCACCACGGGCTAGGGACATTTGTCTTGCCAATATATCAAACAGATTTGTATACGGTTGTTCTTCTTTATAGTAAGACAGAATGCATTATATATCAAAGAAAACCCTTTGTTTATACCTAAAAGTTTAGATAAATAGTTTTGCATTATAAGGAATGCAGTGTTAAAAACATACTGTCGTAAATCACTTTAATTAGTATTAACAAATATTGTTGATCAATAATATTCAATTATAATTAATACTACTATAGCGCTCCAAGACCTGATCGCTTAGACTACACTATACCTTTATATTTTCACTGACACAATTGATTAGGACAGAGGCAGATAGATCGGGGTAGAGTAGTGGTTGCAACCGTGAACTAGTTCATGCTCACTAGGGCCAGAGTTTTTTTCTTGATTGACAGGAATTGTTTTATGCATAAATATAGACAATTATAATACTAACACTAAAGCATCAGCAACTTCAAATACATTACAGTGTATGTAAAATTGAGCTTTTATTTAAAATGCTTATATAAAAGTTAGTTTTAAGTAATAAAGGTGTATTTAATTTTAAAACAATATTTATTAACTATACATAAGCATTATACATGTATAAACATAAGCCTGCAGATACTATAAAGATTCCTTGAAAAATCAATTGCAGATTAGTTTTCAAATACACTTGAGAAAAAATACAACTTCAAAATATTATTAAGTTTAATTTCTTATAAAACTAGACTATATGGCCTATTTTGAGGTTAGAAGTAACTGATGAGGTATATTTTTAACACGCTTTTATTAGATTGGTATGCATCTATGTAACGGAATCTTTGAACGTGGTTTTTACCCCTTCAAAACGTCGGATTGATTTGAAAATTTGCACACTTATCAAGGACCGATGACAATGCAATAATTTAAATAGTTTGTGGTATTATTCTTACCAGAACGTTGAAAATTTGCACACGGGTCAAAGACCGATGACAATGCAATAACTTACATACATCCCCTACCCTCGCACCCCCCTAAATGTTACATACATAATTTTAAATCTATTGTCACACATACGATATACAAAAAATCGAGTCTATTACAATTATAATTCCGTTTTGAGACTAAAAAAAAAAAACTAATTATAGTTTAAAAAAACGCTTTAATAGCAAACGGAACTTGAAAGTAATTGTAAAAAAGCGTGGGATACGTTTTACTATATTTTTATAATAACTCTACTTTTATTTGATGAAAAGCAATGCACGCTTTTTTTAAATTGTTTTCAAACTAGTAAGACCCCCGTGAAAAATCACAGTTTGATTAATCAGATACACATCAGAAATAAATAATTTAAAATCAAACTATTTAAAAATAACATTAATTCCTACTTATCTAGGCCTACCTAACTATGATGACGGAGATTTTTAACTCGTAAAGGTGTAAAATAATAAGGTTATAAAACGGTAGGCCTATTTGTTAAATATTATTATTTACAAAAGTTACTATATATTTAAAGCAACACAAAAAAATATTATAGTTTAATTGCTTTTTATTTCTTATTGATAGATCTAAAAATTTAGAAGTTATTTAGTATTATTAGTATAGTGAAGAAATTAATAATTGAATATGTTTATATATTATACGAAGATATACGAATGTTTCCGGAGTTATACGAATAGGTATATCTTCTTTAAATTTGTATAAACAAATATATCTATACTATATATAAAAATTTAATGGTGTATGTCTGTGTGTGTTACTGAATCACGTAAAAACGACTAGATGGATTTGAGTGAAATTTAGCACAAATATAGATCATGACCTAGAATGAGGCATAGGCTAGAATTAATTTAGATTTAAGGGTTGAAACAACAGCTAAAACAAAAAATATTTATTATTATACTTCCATTAAGGCTAGAGAGCTGGAAATTTGTACATTTATTTCTTACAAGATATATATAAAAATTAAACCATATTTGTATTTTTTAGTGTACCGCTAAGGGGTGAACATGTAACAAACAACCCCTAAAACAATACAAATTAATTATTATACGTCCTATAAGAGAGCTGGAAATTGGTACATTTATTTCTTACAATACATATGCACTATGTAAATCATATTTGCATTTTATAGCGTGCTGATCAAGGGGTGAAAATGTAATAGCAACCCCTAAAACAATAAACATTTATTACTATGCGGCTAAACTTTGGACCTTGTGCGAAGCCACGGGTACCTGCTAGTTGATGATAAAAGACTGTGTTTAAATACAGTGTATAACCTCAAAGGAAATATTATAACGTATATTATAGCAAACATTAGTTCTATAACTCATATTTAAAAAAAAATCAACTTCACAAGAAATTATAATGATAAAAGTTGTAAACCCCATACTATAATCTACACTGGGTTTTACAGATGATAGGTGAAATCAGCTGTTATATTATATGTTACGCACGTACGAAAGCTCGTACACTCGCTTTTTTAGGAGTTGATTTTTATTTCGGTTTGCTATTAAAGCGTGTTTTTTAGTATTTTTAATTTACAATTGTTATTGTGAATTAAGTTCTTCAAAGAAACTATTTAGGCCTATAAACAACAAACTATATGTTTCTGGGTATATGGAGTCAGTGATATATGCACAACATAGTAAATGTACAGAAGAGAATACAATTAATCATTTTACTGGAAGACATGAAATAAATTTCGGAAAACAAATCAAAAGGTCATACTTTAATCATAGGTTATCTTAAATCAACGATTTTAACCTAAATTATTTTAAAGGGTTATTTGGCAAAACATATTTGCAAAACATAGTTCACTTTAATTTGCACTTACATTGTTATCGACATAAATACATAACATAAATTGTAAATTAACATAAGCCGAAACTTGTATGATTCTATTAAAATAGCATTCATTCAGATCAATAGCCCAAGTAAGTGATGGTTTAAAATGTAGTCTTATTTTTGTAGCCCTGAGTGGTGTTTTATGTTGACGAGAACAAAGTGAGCATAAAGGATTGTACAAATGCATACATTTTCCACGATTTCTAATCTCAAAGCCGATCGATCATACAGCATATTATAAGCTACATTAGTTGTATAACGTATATAACAAACACATCCAACATTATAATAAATTTAATTCGACTTGTACACTTTTGAACTCCAAAGTATAATATAGGCTAGGTTTTGTTAAAGTATCACAGATGATGACCGAAATCAGCTGTTGTCAGTCTGAAGTGCTGTTTATTGTTGACAGCTGCTCAATAAATTAACATATTATATAATATGACTTATGAAAGTTATTTTATCGTCCGAGCTTATTAGTAAAGTTATACAATTTTGTTACTCACGTACACGCGCTTTTATAGAAATTAATTGTTACTAAAATTATAATACGCAATGGTATTGCTTTATTTTGGAACAGTGAAAGTTACCTTCGTTTCAGTATGTGCTTGATATGTACTTGAAATAAATCAATAATGACAATTTATGTACAGTTTTTTGTGTCGTAAAACTGTTTGGAACTGTTTTATAGAACTGTTCTTTAGAACAAAACCGCTCCAGTAAACTTAACTCCGAAAACATTTCGTTTTCAATTTGTGCGTATTTTTTTTAGACAAACGTAATATCTTTGAAATTCAATAAGATCATGAATTCAAATTTGGTAACCGTATTTGTTATGTAAACTATGTCTAGGGCGTACAAATCAGAACATTCTCACATAAATCAAAAATAGCTGCAGTATAATTTTGTAAGTTTTGAAATTTTAAATAAAAATTTTAAATAGCCATGTTTTATTTAAATATTAATTTTTTAGAAATATTTACCAATAATCAATTTTAAATTACCTATATTTGAAAGTATAGGAGAGAAAATTTAGTTTTTTTACATTAAAAAAGTTTACGTAACAAATATTACTTTTACTTTAACCTCAAGGTAGGTAAAATGTGTTATAAAATAAAAAAGCTGTGGCAACCCTGCCGTCCTGCTCGGTGCTTACCTAGAGTTTTATGATTCATCTACTTGACTTGTTTTTAGTTTTACTCGTTTCTGTCGGCAGCACTGCTGAGGTGCCACCCCGCCATTATACAGATTATTAGTAAAATATGAAAACAAATTGACTACTTGGTTGAAGCTCTTTTCAATCGGAAAACCGATTTGTTTCCTACTTTTTGTTTGAAACGAAGTTTCAGTGTTCATTATAAAAAGTATCCCTTTTTAATGAAATTTTTAGAATTATTTAGTATAGTAAGACTGCATGAAAACAGTAAATTTGTATCAAATAATTACAAACTGCAGAAGAAGTTAACTGCAGCAGATGTAAACAACTTTTACCTTGATTTCGTAAGTTGTTTTCATTGGAGTGGTTTTATTCACCGCGCCATCATTAGTTTTACAAATAAGGGTTAAGTATGCGCTCACTTAAGGGTTAAATTAATATCTTATCTAAAACAAATAGATGTTTTTGATATAAATAATGTAAAGTTAAAGTAAGACAAATTTGTTATTTAATAATTGTTGACGTAAAATATGGATTATGTTGATGTAAATACTGGTATAATAATTGTTAGCAAATTACAATAAATAAAAACAATTAATTATATAACACAAAGATTTTGTTTTGTTTTGACGTACTAGATTATTACAATCTTGAGCTACTGCTCAAATAAGTGATACATATACAAGAAAGCGAGAAACATGTATTGAAGCCTAAATAATAATTTAGGTTCTAGCTTCGTAGACTTTACGAAGTGTCTAAAAATGCAATATTGAGATACTTCCTGTGGCTCCAGATGGCAAAGCCTTCTCTGTACACAGTTAAGTGTTACAAGCGTGTTGACAAATATAAACTAGTAGTTCTGTGAACAGTAGACCTCGCTCGTTGAAATAACAAATGTGGTTTTCATCTTAGGTTAAAAATAGTGTGCCAGTAAGGAAGTAAGCACAAGGTTTAGCCAGTGAAACATTATTTACAATTCCCACGATTCCGGAATTTCTAGTTCTCGCTTTTATTTCTTTTCTCGAGCTTTAACTGCTAAAGATTTTTTTTAGAGGCATTGTGTTTTATTTAGGTTAATAAAGCGTAAGATAGCTAAAAATATCGCGTTATAGAGGAACAACATACAATTAAGTATTTACATACTTAAATAACTCAAACTTAACAATGTATCATAAGTTAACTTAAGTTCCATATCATATTCCAATATTAGAAATAATGAAAACAAACTATGTTAAAACGTCGTGATAGTGATCTCAACCCATGTACCAACACTTCCCACGGTGTCCTACGGTCATTTTTGTATGTCCTTTATCGCCGCGAGGTTTCATTTGTTTCATCTCATTTTGTAATTCAAGGAAAGCTAAGTCAAATACTTTTATGAAATTTACAATGATAATTTACAGGTATACAGTTCAATTCTTTGCTTTATCCTCTACACTTTCTTATAATAATATGTCATTTTTGGGCAAATGATATATTCCTAAATTACTATTCAAAACAGGCCTAGTTTTGTTAGCAGTCTTGTAATAGGAACATAAAAACTGGTGTTTTCAAAATAAAAAAGGCCTAAAGTTAAACATTTTCCTTTCGTTACTGAACGTGATTGTTTCTTGAGCTAATAACTTTCTTAATGTTACTTCAATAATTTTTTTTACTGGCATATATGAATTCTTTAAACCTTTATCTACAACAAAATTATGGAACACTTTTGAATTGATTTAGAATAAACGTATAAAAACATGGTTGAAAAACAAAAACTTAGACGATTTTTAACAAATTCGAAGTTTACGGCCATTTTGTAAGTTTACCGTTAGAAATTCGGGAAAAAATAAAGAATACAATTTTGTTTAAAATTTAATTTGCTTTTAGCAAAATGTTATTGGTTTTTAAATTCAACTTACGGTTAAGCCACAAACTGGCTGTGAAAAAAGCTTACACTGAGAGAAACGGTCCGGCCGCCATTTTTATTTTATTTACGTGGTTAAAATGAAAAATTGAAAAAAACCTTATATATACATGGCTCGGTCTAGGAATAAGAAACATTCATGCAAAAAATCATCAAAATCGGTCAAGGCGTTTGGCCGTAATCGTGAGACACACACACACAGACGAAATGCCGAACGGTCGAGTTAAAACGGAGACCTCGCTTACGCTCGGTCAATGATTTCTCTAATTGCATTTGTATCAACATTCATCAGTTAGTGTTTGACATGTACAATCTTTACTTTGAACTAATCGTAGATGAAAACCACATTGTATAAACAAAAGCAAAACCTAAGTGCACTTCAATCGTGATCCGCACCCTGAGCTGAGACTAGTCACAGAGTGTAGTCTTTGTATAAGAACGCGAGAAATGAGGTTAAGGCAAGATTTACTACCCCTTAGGGCGCTTAAACTTTACCCCCCCCCCTCCTAACTCCGCGTGGAAAGAACATTCCTCCTTCTTTTTGTTTTGAAAGATGTGAGAAGACGTATTTTAAATCATTGTCTTGTCAACAAATAAATGGGATTCACATGCGTCACGTTGGCAACACTTTTGAGCGGGATTATTGCGAACTTGAATAGTAGTAATGTTGGTAACAAGCTTTGGAAAAAATAAGATTTTCCTTGATTCAATGTAGAAAACATTTCGTAACTGTACATTTGTAATTACGTTTCAAAGGAAAACACGAAAATGCGTTTATTTCTCTGAATGTATGGAGTTTAATTTTAATTCCTCATCAAATAAATGCCACCGTTGAGATTAAAACGAATACTTATTAAATTACTTTAATTTATTGAGTTCGTTTTCTAAAAATGTTACTTATAAATAATATTCTATTGACTCTTTAAATCCTGTTATTGGCGTAAATATAATTGCATTACTGTATTGTAAAGCCATTGGACCAAATGTTTATATATAAATAACTTTTGCACTTGTGTTTGTTACTCACCTTTTAAAGGTTACCGTGGTTTCTAAAAACTCAAAGTTTTCATCCTGAGGCAGTAAAGCTGTCAAATCTAGTATTTGTCCGGTACATGTATTGCACTTGATATTTAAACAAAAGTAAACAATATGTTCTTTACTAATAATAATATTACTTTACACAAATGTCTTTAACAATGTAGGTCTGATATTACTCATCTGTGCAAATATAAATGAGATTAAATACTTGATTTTCTGTATTGTTTGTTTAGGTTTATTTTATGTTTTCTTTAGTGTATTTGTAATTGTATATTAGACACTTGTACCAATCTTACAAAACGATTAAATAGGGAATCGGAAGCAATAC
>JAGFPH010013731.1:0-14789 GCA_018207615.1 Philaenus spumarius | reverse complement strand
AAACAGCCGCCATTTTGAAACGCATGATTGGATTTAATCGTTTATTTTTCTTGAGGTATATCATTGTCAGGTTCAACTTCATGCCAAGTTTGAACTCAATCAGTCAAACCGTTCTCTAGATATGAATTATTTTGTACAAAAAACAAAATGGCGGATATCTGGAAAACGAAGCGTTTTCGGACCTATGTTTATAGGAACTTTTTTCTTACTTTTTGTATGAGGAATCATATCCCAAAGTCCTGAAGGGTTTTTCGTAAACACCCTGTATATGTGTTCGCACTCTGGCGCCCGCATTTTAAGTCCGATTTGGTTCAAATTTGGTACACATGTTGGTTGTCTACGTCGCTCAGACGAGTTCGTTAGCCAAAAAAATCCAACAACCGGAAGCACGTTTTTTGACAGGAAAAGTAACTATTTTTTGAGATTTTTCCTCCGAGAATGAATTTGTTTTTGAGTTTTTTCTACACATATAAATGTAGGATGTTATTCTGCACATTTTGTTTTTTTATCCTACCTTATAGCTCGCGTGCCCCCCCCCCCCCCCAAAATCGTTGAAAACGTAAAATACCGTATAAGTACCCGGTTCAAAGCCATGTGGTGGATCCTATCGTGGGGTTGGCGTGCGAAGCACGCAATGCATTGTTTATTGAAGATTCTCCCAATACGGGGGTTGGCGTGCGAAGCACGCAAAGCATTGTGTGTTGAAGATACTCCCAATATGCGGAATGGCGTGCGAACCATTTTGCAGCTATTCAGCACCGTCGTGAATAGACCTGTTTCCCAAATTGTCGGTTGAAACCCTAAAACATGGGCCTATAAACTTAATTTTGGAAATTTGCTCAACCGCGTCAGCGGTTCAGCTGCGTGGTCGAATTATTTGAAATTCCGTTCGCTAGTAATAGTATTCGATCGATTCGACTTTGAGCCTTACAAAATAATGGCACCAGCTAAACCTACTCTTGACTGTATGTGAAACGGTATCAGAATTGATGCGAGACGTGGGCAGCGCACAGCGATGAATGGGAAAATATAAAAGAACGTATGAATAGCCGGGACAATTGACGGCCAGCCTTGTTCCACTTCACACTCTCTATCAAGCGTTGTCGGGTGGAGGTTGGGAATGTTTGTTTTTCGTTAAATATGTAAGAATAACCTGAAACGTTCGCGCATTTAGTTGTGGAATTGGTGTCTTTGTAACAACTGTAAAACAGCTGAGTTGGGGAAAATATTCAAGGCCAATCAGTCGAACCTGACTTTGCCTGTTCCAAGCTTATTCAAAACATCAATAGATATCGGATCCGCTTAACATTTCTGGTTTCGATACCGTCGGAGTTACGGGATAAATCACGGTATTTAGAATACTAACGGTAGGGTTCACGAGTGGATGCGCAGTAACTCGTGACGTCATCGGTGCCCAGTTTCTCATAAGCTTCTCACGGAGCCTTATGTAAAAATTGAATAACTTTAAAAACATTTAACCGATTTTAATAAAATTTGAGAAACACATAGAAAACATATCTTTAATAATAATATTTTAAAAAATCACATCGTTACAACAAATTTTAATACCTTTACTGATTAGGAATATAAAAATTACTTTCCGATATCTTTATTCGGTAAACAATAATTGTTTGTTCAGGTCTTCAGTAAAAATTGAATAACTTTAAAAATATTTAACCACATACAGGGTGTATCAGGAAGAAACGGAAAGAATTGCAGGACGTGTTCTACTGGTGAAAATAATGAAAAAAGTTCCTATAAACATAGGTCCGAAAACGCTTCGTTTTCCAGATATCCGCCATTTTGTTTTTTGTACAAAATAATTCATATCTAGAGAACGGTTTGACTGATTGAGTTCAAACTTGGTATGAAGTTTAACCTGACAACGATATACCTCAAGAAAAATAAACGATTAAATCCAATCATGCGTTTCAAAATGGCGGCTGTTTGAAAATTACAAACCTGAATTACTCTAAAACCGTACATTTTAACAAAAAATGTCAAGACACCTTTTTTGTAGCCCTTTTGATTCCCTATCGGATGGTGTAACAATCGGATGAAGGATAATAGCTAAGTTAAAAGGTAATGACAACAAATGTCCATACAATATTGTACGTAGTATTTACTGTGTTTGTATAGGATGCCGAGTTGAACAAACCAATTAGTACACATAACTTAACTATTATCCTTCATCCGATTGTTTTGACAGTTACACCATCCATATATTACATTTTCCATTTGTTAATTCCTACCGCAACACGCGTTAAGGAAATTCGTTCCAAAAAAACTGAAAGAACTGAAGAGAAAACTGAAGTAGTCCACACACCACTCAGTACACAAACTTGTGCAGTTTTATTTGCACAGATAAACTGCGCAGTGTGGGCTCCTTTTATAGTATTTTTGTGAACAAAATAATATCAGACAGTCGTCACATTCACTATTGGTTAGTGGTTAACGATATATATACATTATGGTTAGTATTCTAGGGTTAATAATCGTCACCCACTCCCTAAAAAATATCCTTCAAATGCCTTAAAATTTCCTTTAAAATACCAGAGTATGCAATAACCTATTTGCATTTGCTTTGCCGCGGGGGATGGTATCCAAAACGAACAGAGGGCGGAGCTCTCTAATCTATATATTATAAAAGCGAAATGACACTCACTCACTCACTGATCACGATTTCTCAAAAACTACTGAACGGATTGGAATGAAATTTGGTATGTAGCTTCCTCTAGGGTCAAGGGTGCTCACTAAGAAAGGGTTTGAAAAAATTCGAAATTTTAGGGGGGTTTGGGGGATCAAAGTTATTAAATCACGATTTCTTCAAAACTACCGAACGGATTGAAATAAAATTTGGTATGTAGCTTCCTCTAGGGCCATAGGTGCTCACTAAGAAAGGGTTTGAAAAAATTCGAAATTTTAGGGGGGTTTGGGGGATCAAAGTTATTAAAAACGATCTCTTCCAAACTACCGAACGGATTGGAATGAAATTTGGTATGTAGCTTCCTCTAGGGCCATAGGTGGTCACTAAGGGTATGAAAAATTTCGAAATTTAAGGGGGAGTTTGGGGGGATCAAAGTTATTAAATCACGATTTCTTCAAAACTACTGAACGGATTGGAATTAAATTTGGTATGTAGCTTCCTCTAGGGCCATAGGTGGTCACTAAGAAAAGGTATGAAAAAATTTCGTAATTTTAGGAGGGGTTTGGGGGATCAAAGTTATTAAATGACGATTTCTTCAAAACTACCGAATGGATTGGAATGAAATTTGGTATGTAGCTTTCTCTAGAGCCATAGGTGGTCACTAAGAAAGGGTACGAAAAAATTCGAAATTTAAGGGGGAGTTTGGGGGATCAAAGTTATTAAATCACGATTTTTTCAAAACTACTGAACGGATTGGAATGAAATTTGGTATGTAGCTTCCTCTAGGGCCATAAGTGTTCAATAAAAAAGGGTTTTAAAAAATTGGAAATTTTAGGAGGGTTTGGGGGGTAAAAATTATTAAATCACGATTTCTTCAAAATTACCGAACGGATTGGAATGAAATTTGGTATGTAGCTTCCTCTAGGGCCGTAGGTGCTCACTAAGAAAGGGTATGTAAAATTTCGAAACTTTAGGATGGGTTTGGGGGGATCAAAGTCACTAAAATCATAATTTCAGATCTTTTATTATTATGACAAGAGTGCTTTTATTATTTAAGATCTATTTATATATAAAAGCCAAATACCACTCACTGACTGAACACTTAAAAAGAATACAATTACGTTAAAAAGACTGAAAATACCAACCACCACGGGCAACGCCATACGGGTCAGCTAGTACAAATATAGTTAGTATTCTAGGGTTAATCAATCGTCACTCCCTTAAAAATATCCTTAAAATCCCTTAAAATTACTTTAAAATACCAGAGTATTCAATAACCTGTTTGCATTTGCTTTGCCGCTGGAGATGGTGAGCGAAAAGAACAGAGTTCGGAGCTCTCTAACAACAAACAATCTCACCATGTTCTTTCCTTACTACTGTATTTGCATTTATTAAAAGCACACGAGTAATGTTCGAACATAAACCAAGTTAAGTACCGACTTGTCGCTACTGATAATGTAAACCCATTTAGTCAATGTATGCTCGCGTATATCCTTTCATTAGACGCGCCCTACGTGTAAACAACACTTTGATCGCTGCAACCTGTTTACTAAACAAACGTCGCAATTTCCTTGGTTTTATCGAACCGCCCCCTTTCTATCGGAGCTATGAAGTGTTCTCGCTGTCAAGGAAAACCTTTCTGAAAATATTAGCACCCCGAACACGTAAATTGTATTATTATTTTTTTTTTTATATTAACAACTAGGAGAAACCCCTGCGTGCTCCGCACGCCAACCCCCAATGGAACCTTATAAAAACATATGGTATGTTTTATTTACAATAAAGGTGTAGGATTTAATAATAACCTCAAAACTAAGATCGTAAATAATGTTAAATGTTTAAATTAAATTATTTCTTATATTTTATAACAGCAGTTATAATAATGGTTAAAAGAACCAGCAAGGCTCAAGTCTAAATTTTAAAACCCTAACCTAAAAGCTAGAAATACAAAAATAATTGCTTCAAATTTTGAAATCAGCTGTTAATGGAAATATTGGAGCAAACAGCTATATTATCTGTTATTTTATTCAATTGGTTGCTATGGTAATACATGTGTTGGTTTATCATTCTAGGCCTAACCTAAGAATTTTTTCCGACTATATTTACAAATATTGAAATAAAAAAAGGTTTTTATCGAAATGAATTATAGCCAATGTTACTCAGGGATAGTGTAGCTTTTTATTAGTAAAACTATTTTTACTTTCTCCCCCTATACCATAGTATATGGAGAAAGTATTGTATTCGTCAAAATTTTCGAGTTTGAGTTTTTGGTGGAAATATCCGTTTTGGGTCCCCCTGAACCTAAAAAAGTGGTTTTCGGAGTGATGTCTGTGTGTGTGTCTGTATGTGTGTCTGTGTGTCTGTGTGTCTGTGTGGATGTTATCAGACCTAGAGCCTAAACCAGTCGTCCGATTTTGATGAAATTTGGTATGGAGGTACTAATCCACGGTATCTCCAGGCGTTTTTTTCATTTTTGTGAATTTTTTATTTTTAAGGGTAATTTTCCCATAAAATATCAAAAAAATTAACTTTTCTCAAAAACGGCTCTAACGATTTTGATTAAAATTTTACAGTTTATTAGGGACCTAAAGTACTATAAACTGTAAAATTTTAATCAAAATCGTTCAAGCCATTTTTGAGAAAAGTTGATTTTTCCATTATTTTATGGATTTTTATGGGAAAATGACTGTTAAAAATAAAAAAATCACAATAAATTGGTAATAGTATTTTTTTATTAAGTTTCTATAATGAGGGAGAAAGTATGTGTCAGTTTCCTGATACCGTTTATTTCAATCGGTTCAGTAGTGCCAGAGATTACCCCCTACATACAAACAAACAAACAAAAAAACAAATTTTACCTCTTTATAACATTAGTATAGATACACTAATTCTCACACTCATACGTTTAATGATCAAACGCGTTTCAACGACCACGTCGTCATCCTCAGTGATACATGAGGTACAACTAAAAACTTATAACTACTGTAGTTTAACCTAGGAGTAGGCTACATATTTATACCCCTTTACAAGAGTGGGCATGGTCTTTGCGTATAAACAACCAATAGGGTTATCGTTACAACATATAACAAGAGAATGTGAAATACCAAAGTGAATATGAGATAGAGGGAGGGTAATATTACAGAATGGTGATGGATACAGTTATAGGCTATTATAAAATAATAAATCTAAGCAAACTCTATTATAAAGCAATATTAATTATCTTATCTTATTAAACGAGCAATTCTTGTATATTTGTTTATAAATTTATTTCGGGCATATCGCTAACGGCTCTAACGATTTTGATGAAAATTTGCATATAGGGGTTTTTTGACGTCAGGAATCGAATGCGCTCCGTCTTATGCCTGCAAAAATGCGCGTAAAATTTAAACTCTCAACTTCTTTTATAGGATTATACCACCTTTGAAGTAACTGCGTATAGGGGAATAGAAACAATACAAGAATTGCTCGTTTAATAAGAAAAGATTTAAACAACCTAAATCATTAACAGTGTATCGGGTGGTATAATTTTCAACTTATTTCTTTATTCAAACACCAAACGTAAGTAAAACATTATTTTTGTGCTGTTATTAACCGTTCTGAAAAAAACCTTTTCACCAGTTTCTGCATTATTTGCATTTCTATAAAGGAGATATAAATTATCTAATGATTATAATTAATTATAATTTGTTATTTCTAATATACATTTAAACAATATCAAATATGGCCTATTCGTTGGATAGGTTACACAACCTACATGTACTTATAGAGGTTTTTGGACGTCAGGATTCGAATGCGCTAGGTTTTATATCTGCAAAAAAAATCTAGTAAATGATACAACTAATTACACTCTTTTTTTTTAATAAACATTTCATATTATGTACGTAAGATCGAAAAATATTCATATTTATTCCGTATGCAATTCGTTTTATCATACATTTTCCTAAAAAAAAAATTTTAAAAAGAAATACTGAGCGATGCTTGGTCGCCCAGGTGCTGATAAAAGTAATTTAGCAAATAGATTTACATTAGTAAACTCGCAAAAAAAATAATAAAATAAACGGTATCAGTTAACTGAAACAAACTTTCTCCCAACTTACTGTAATCAAAATAATATTGTTTTTAATCATTTTATTTTTTACTACTTTTTAGAACAAAACAAAAAAAAATAATATTCTACCTACGTCAATCGTATAAAAAAATTATTGTCCCAGGCGGGATTCGATCGCGCGACCTTTGAATTACTGGCCGTGTTCGCTACCGTGGTGCTACCTTGTGCGGCCGCTGCCGCGATGCTAGATTGACAACACAAACTTGTTTATTTTTAAACATTTCCCCATAATTATAAAACGCCAAACTTTTGATAAAAGCGGGTGGTGTCATTTTGTTTGGCATCTTAAGCACTATAAATACTGAAAATTTGATCAAAATCGTTAGAGCTGTTTTTGAGAAATTTGCATTTTTGTTGTTTTTTATGGGTTTTTAGGGGTAAATTACCCTTAAAAATTCCAAAAAATGAAAAAAAACGCCTGGAGATATTAGGGTTTAGTACCTACATACCAAATTTCATGAAAATCGGACCAATAGTGTCCTCTCTGGTCGTGTATACATACAGACAGACTGACAGACAGACACCACTCTAAAAACACTTTTTTGGGTTCAGGGAGCACCAAAACAAAAAATTCCACTAAAAATATTTTTGGGTTCAGGGAGCACCAACACAGATAATTGCACTAAAAAATTTTTTGGGGTTCTGGGAGCACCAAAACAGTTAATTCAACTGAAAATTCAAATTCGAACATTTTTACGAAAACAATACTTTCTCCATATACTACGTATAGGGTGGAGAAAGTAAAATAATAATAAAACAATAATAATATATTAAATAACATGTACGTAAAATAACTTTCGAAGTTAAAAGTAACGACCATGTAAAATTAAGTTATATGACTATATAATATGTAGGCCTATATACTAATAATTTGAAATATAATAATTACAAAATAAGGAGAACTCTAACAATGTCACATAATTAGCATACACGGGTTACATGCATTAAATAAGGACAACGGCATAATATGTAAAATAATAATTTAATTAATTAATTAAATTTATGTGCGTCCATAGCATGTAGGCTTAAAGTTGGCGTGCGAAGCAGGCAATGCACAGCATAAAATACTCCCAATACGGGGGTTGGCGTGCGAGGCACGCAATGCATTGTGTATTTAAAATACTCCCAATACGGGCGTTGGCGTGCGAGGCACGCAATGCCTTGTGTATTGAAAATACTCCCAATACGGGTTTTGCGGGCAATGCATTATACTCTCAATTCGGGGGTTGGCATGCGAAGCACACAATACATTATACTCTCAATCCAGGGGGTTGGCATGCGAAACACGCAATGCATTATACGGCCAATACGGGGGTTGGCGTGCGAAGCACGCAATGTTATACTCTCAATTCGGGGCATTATACTCTCAATCCAGGGGTTGGCGTGCGAAGCACTCAATGCATTATACTCTCATTTCGGGGGTTGGCGTGCGAAGCACGCAATCCATTATACTCTCAATTCGGGGGTTGGCGTGCGAAGCAAGCAATGCATTATACTCTCAATACAAGGGTTGGCGTGCGAAGTACGCTTTTAATGCATTATACTCTCATTTCGGGGGTTGGCGTGCGAAGCACGCAATGCACTATACTCTCAATTCGGGGGTTGGCGTGCGAAGCACGCAATGCATTGTATATTGAAAATACTCCCAAAATGAGGGTTGGCGTGCATTGCACTGTGCGTCGGCCACTTCTCACAGTGTTCAGTGTCAAGCTCACATGTGCGTCCTTAGCAGTGAACGTGTTAAGCCCCCCCTCCCCAGAAAATTTCATATGGGCGCCCGTGTATTTACCCGATAGTCTTTCTTTCTATTTATTGTATCTCATCTAGCCGCACGTACAAAGTTTAAAATATAATTCCTCTATCCTGCGTGTCGTATTCTCGGACCTAATGGATTATCCCGATGGCAGTACGGTACCATCACTACCGCGTCCGCCCAGACATCACCCGAAACCAGTTTTATACAACTTTCACTCGGGCACAGTTAACCTATACAGGTGAAGCTCTCAGACTAACGGTCTACACATGCCGGCCCTACACCGTACAGGAACATCTATCGTGTCCGCCTAGCAGTTCATTTCGGTGGAAAATTTACTTCGAGTTGCTCGTTTCGGCGAAACTGTACATAGAAAGTGTATACGTAAACGTGTTTGCCCATTGAGTTAGATATAGCAGTTATGTATAATAGTTATTTATGTACCAATGGGGCAAAGTTGAGTTTGTTGAACGAAATAAAGGATACAGTCTCACGATTTTCTATAGACGTTGCACAAAAAACCAAAACGTGATTTCTATATTGTCAAAAGGGCAACCGTTTAAAATGTTTAATGCCAAATATCTCGAATCCAGCTTCATTAAAAAAAAAAAAAAAAAAAAAAAAATTAAAAACAAAACATTACTTTTTAAATGACGAAACATAACGTTTTTTTTTATTATTTCTGTATTGGCTGAAAACTAAACAAAATTTATTATCATGGCCAACTACCAAGATGTACAATAGATAAAATAAAACCTGAACACAACATCTCACAACAAATACGTTTACTAACTTCAAACGCGTTTCAACGAAAATATCGCCATCATCAGTGATGCACAGGCACAGGCTACAGTATAACTCATACATTTTGGTGCTCGTGATTCAGTTATAGTTTGGTTACTGTAGTAGCCCGTGCACCATTGAGGATGACGACATTGCCGTTGAAACGCGTTTGAAGTTAGTAAACATATTTGTTATGCGATTTTGTGTTCAGGTTTAATTTCACCTAATTACTTTCAAGTCAAGCTCAATAGATATTATTCTTATTTATAAGACATATAGTATAGAGAAAGTATAGTGATCGCAAAAAAATCGATGTTGATATTTTTGTGGAAATATCCGTTTTGGGACCCCCTGAGTCCAAAAAAGTGGTTTTTACAAAATGTCCGTCTGTATGTATACAAAGCTAGAGCGAAAACTATTCGATCGATTTCAAACAAATTTGCACCAGACATGTCAAATAGGCCTGTATAGATGCACGAAAAACGTGTTTGAAATTTTTTTAAAAACCCCCTTTTAGGCAAAAAAAAACCCAAAAAAATTATTTTTTTATAAAAAAACGGCTCTAACGATTTTGATAAAATTTGGCTTATTTGTAGCCTTTAATGTACCCCCACCATATACAAAAAACCGCATATTTCTAAAAGTTCTCGTTCTTTCTAAAAGCTAATAATAATAACTGATTTTTGGGGGTTTTTTGGCCATAAAGGGGTCGTTTTTCAAAACCCTTTTTCGTGCATCTATACAGGCCTAATTGACGTGTTTGGTGCAAATTTGCTCGAAATCGATCGAATAGTTTTCTCTCTAGATAATAATAATAATAGTTATTAGTTAATCTCCCTACTTTAATATCACCTCTCCTGCCCCTCCTACAATCACGAAGCCACAGTGAATCTGTTTAATAATTTAAATATGTTTGTGAGAGAGTTTGCGCCAGTTCCTGGTACCGTCTATTTTCTTTATTTTCACTAGTTGAACACTTCCTGGAAGTTTCTCAGTACTTCCAGAATCTCATATGTATCGAGAATCATTCCTTTAAAGACGAAAAATGAAGAGCAGATTTTTTAGGTCTACTGTTCACAGAACTACTAGTTTAGACTCGTGCGATCACTTCCTGAACGCGCGCACTGCAGAAACGCCCTGCAGATATCTAGCGATAACTGTATAAAAAGTTGCAATCTTCAGTTGTGTCCTGCGTGAACCCGACATCTACATCATCACGGCGCCTGTATGCGCCCCTCAATAAATGCATACAACTGCTTTTTAACAGAATGAAAAACACATTGAGGCAGGTTTAATGACATCCAAGCATGTAGGCTGTGCACGCTACAAGATAAGCCGATCGGATGAAAATGAAAATTCAAGTTTTCCCGGTAAAGCCGTGGCATGCTATAGACTAGGATAATGACATGACGTGCTTAGACTACTAGTCGCCACACGCACGTCTCTTCCACTTTGCTTGCTGCTTCTACCGTTGTATAGTGGAGCGTGGTTTTTCTTGAAAAGTTATAATTCATCGTCTCTCAAATTTGTTGTAATTAGCGAATTGCCATAATAGGCCAGACGGTAAAGGTCAATTTAGACCAAAAGTACCAGTAATTTGCAATACGGCTGAATTTTTTTTTATAAGTACATTAAAGTATGTAGATTAACATAAAAAAAAGTTTACCAGTCTATCGATTTCCCAAAGTCGAAAAAAAAAATCGATTATCATTTTTTTTTTCGATTATCCTTAATATTTCGAGCTGGGGTGAAGATAGATTAAAATAAAAAACACCACCGTGTAGGGGAGGTATTTTTCAACAAAAAAGGTCATATGTATTTATTTCGTCCGAGCAATGGTTTGTCTGGAAAAAATTCGATAATGCAGGTATGTATTTTGCACTTTGCAGCAGCGGAAATCACTAAAAGGGGACATCTTATTCATATATGAAGCGTTGCCTCATTCTATATTGGCCGAATTTTAATATATCGAATTGAAACTTGACATAGGAGTTAAAATTTATATTTTAAACATTTATGCTGAGTTTCTGCTTGTAATCTTGAAAATTACCCGATCTAGAGCCACTTGACTTATTAATGGGTTTCTCGATTTTAGGAGTACCGGACCCACCAATTCATTTTAAACAGCTCCAGTTTAGAAAATTTTAAAAATATCAACCTGAAAGTTTTTTACAAGTTAAATATATAGATTCAAACAAGATCAAGGAGTATAAACCTTTCTTTTTATTATTTACTTTTCAAAGCACAAGTAACTTAAAAAAGTATAATTTTAGACCTTTTTAGATTTTTCATCAAAACGCTTGAGTTAATCGGCTGCAGATTAGTCAATTTTTTAAATATAGTTTTAAAATAAGTATAGCAAAAAACAATTGTGTTTTTAACTTCTGTACCAATTTTTAAATAGATATGTTCAAAAATGTCGAAAATGGAGTCGTTGAATCCAAAGGTGTTATAGTTAAAACGAGATAGGTAAAACAGAAGACCATTTTCAAGCGCCTCGTTTTTAAAAATAACATGAAAAAATCGTTCATACTTACTAAGAATATTTATACTGGTGTACTCAACTTGTAAAACAAATTTGATGTTGATATTCCAAAAATTGACGAAACTGGAATAGATTGAAATTAGTTCGTGAGTCCGGTACTAGTAAAATCGATAATCGAAATCGACTCCTAGATCGGGTCATTTTCAAGATAACAAGCTGAGACTCAGCATAAATGTTTAAAATATATATTTTATCTCCTATGTCAAGTTTCAATTCGATATATTAAAATTCGGCCAATTTAGAATGAGCCAACGCTTTATATATGAATAAGATGTCCCCTTTTAGTGATTTCCCCTGCTGCAAAATACATACCTGCATTATCGATTTTTTCCAGACAAACCATTGCTCGGACGAAATAAATACATATGACCTTTTTTGTTGAAAAATACCTCCCCTACACGGTGGTATTTTTTATTTTCCTCTATCTTCATCCAAGCTCGAAATATTAAGGATAATCGAAAAAAAAATGATAATCGATTTTTTTTTCGACTTTGGGAATTCGATAGACTGGTAAACTTTTTTTTATGTTAATCTACATACTTTAAGGTACTTATAAAAAAAATTCAGCCGTATTGCAAATTACTGGTAGTTGTAACCTATACCGACTGGGCTAATAAGAAAGATGAGCTATTGCAGTGACTTGTTGTGAGAGGTGGGGAGTAGTAAATGAGGTGTCTGCTGTGTATAGTCTAGGTTCAATTTGCGGTGAACATCTCCTTATATACAGAGGTGCTGTAAAGTCCGGAGATACCCCTGTAAATGTTTATTGAGTGGATAGAGAAAAGCCAAATTAATAAAACGTTTATAAGGCTTTATGCCTTATAAATGTTTTATTAATTGTACAGTACGATTTGTTTAACCGTGCCCTCGGCCACGATTGTACTAACCTGAATGATATCGTTAGAAATCGCTCTGTCTACTCCAGTTTTCTCCACGAAAACCGAGCCGAGCGGCGTGAAACAGCGAAAACCGAGCTAATAACACTGTCACTTAGTACACTTAGCAGCGATGTAAAATTATGAAACTTTCACGGATACGCAGATAAGAACCATACGATTCGTATGATGTAAAAGAAAATCCATTACAAAACCGATTTCATATTCTAAAATCAATATTACAACAATGTACTTTAATAATGACATGAAATTTTCACACCGCTGGAAAGTTTTTTATTTTTTGGCCAGAGACAAAGTGTTCGCGAGAAAGTTTTAGATAAAGGTCCAAATTAAATATTTTATTTGAAACATTTTTTCGATTGACTTACGGTTTGCTCGGTACGGATGTCTGAAGTTAGATTCCGGGGAAAACTTCCTGCCTGGGGGGAAGTAGGCCTACTTATTGTCTGGCATTTACCTTAAGGCTCGGCTCTCCACATTCAAAACTACGAAATTGGGTACCAATTTCAATGTTAAATAACCAAAACATACCTTCACTATTAAGCATATTTTTGTGCTGTTTTTGTTAAAAAACGAAAGCTGTATTTTTTTTCTTAAAGTAAAATAGATTGTGGGTGTTGATTGCTAAGGATTTTTGCAATATCTCTTTTTGCAACTGAGAAAAAAATTAATAAAGTTTACTATTTTTTACTATTTATATCATACGTTTATGAAAACAATAAAACGGTTTCTGAAAATGTATTCGGCAATCAACATCCGCATATGACAGTACTTCAAAATGAAACCAAATTTTTAAATTTATTCCACGAATTAACGGGAAAAAATGACTTATTCTGTAGCATTGCTCTTATGGGAATCAGATTCAATATGGCGGGCAGGGAAGCGCCCCCTTAAGGCTCGGCTCTCCACATTCAAAACGGCGAAGTTGGGTATCAATTTCAATGTTAAATAACCAAAACATACCTTCACTATTAAGCATATTTTTGTGTTGTATTTGTCAAAAAACTATAGCTGTATTTTTTTTCTTAAAGTAAAATAGATTGTGGGTGTTGATTGCTAAGGTTTTTTGCAATATCTCTTTTTGCAACTGAGTAAAATATGAATAAAGTTTACTATTTTTTACTATTTATATCATACGTTTATGAAAACAATAACACTGTTTTTCAAAATGTATTCGGCAATCAACATCCGCATATGACAGTACTTCAAAATGAAACCAAATTTTTAAATTTATTCCACGAATTAACGGGAAAAAATGACTTATTCTGTAGCATTGCTCTTATGGGAATCAGATTCAATATGGCGGACAGGGTAGCGCCCCCTTAACCACACTACAGTATTATTAATCGAATACTCTAACAAGAAACAAGTAGTCTATGACTCATTCAAGTAGTTTTTATTTCAATAATTTTATTCGAATAGTTATTCAATCATTTTTGTTTATTCGAAGTTTGTGGAACTGCCTTTACAATCCCTCCCCGCTACACCGCTAGCCCACCGAGCGCTAGCCGAGCCGAGGGCACGGTTAAAAAAATCGTACTGTACCTATGGTGCAATTCAAAACTGAAATTTTTTGAGATTCTCAAATTTGTTTAATATAGACCCCTATCGTGTAACCCCTCATTTTAAAAGCACAGTATTGATAAAAACGACCACCATTTTCATTAGGGTTAAGATAGTGACCTCTAGTTTAGTTTGTTGGTTTTCTTTAATCAATATTTTTAAAGTGAAAGGTTCAACACAATAGGGGTCTACATTTAAACATTTTTAGCAACCCACCAAATTTCCAATTTTGGAAATATGGTAACTTAAAAGGCATACGTTAAAAAGTATATTTGTATGCCTTATAAACATTTTATGAATTTGGCTCTTCTCTACCCACTCACTTAAGAGTTACAGGGGTGTCTGCGGACTTTTCAGCACCCTTGTACAAATCTATATATATAAAATTCAATGTATGTCCGTCTGTTTGTACGTTTGTCTGTTTGTATGTTTGTCCTTTATGCGTTACCAAACCGTCCATCCGATTGCTTTGAAATTTTGCATAGTAACACAGG